>JAQIXA010000229.1:0-53612 GCA_034699045.1 Nanhermannia cf. coronata Gr-Ori-00579 | reverse complement strand
ACCTAATACCTACTAATTTATTTATTGTATTCTGTTCTGATCTTGAGTTCTGAATCTATTTATCTAATCCTAATCAAATAAAATATGTATAAAATGTTTATTTGTACCGGGTGATGTGAGACTGAAATTCGGACTTGACATGCCAATATCGGAGCTTTTGTCCATGTCATTTGAGTCTGGGGTGCAGGCGTCTCCGGCAGACCCAGCTGAACCCAGATTATCGTCAGGTGTTGAGCCCATTTCCTCATTATTGTTGTTGTTGCCTTCCATATAACGGATACACTTCTTTTTCCTCCTAAAAATTTGCATCAAAGGTAATGAAATCATATTTAGAGACTTCAATCTCTATACGCTTAATCCATAATATAGGTACTATGTAGTACCTAATGCAAATTTCATTTTAAAAAACCATGCCAAAATATCATAATTAATCGGTTAGTTTTGCTTTTTTGCTTCTCAATATACAAGTATTAAGTATAAAATTATTCGATAAAAAGCTAAGCATTTTTTTGAAAGTGTAAAATAAAGATTTCGAAGCAAAAAATAATATCTATCATCTACTACTAATATATATGTATACTAGGTATATACATAAGATAAGCACATACTCAAAGGTAATGCAAAACTTGTAAATATCTACAGAATGAAACTGTAAATTAGCTTATATCAGTATATAAATTACTAGTACAAGGTGTATTACTTAAAGCTCTTAAGAATATTCTAGAAAACTCAAAAAAATGTCCTGAAATCCAAATTAAATTCATGCTTGCTGCTTGCTATTCAAAATTCAAAAATTGCAATTCGAAATTCAAATCCAACGGGAATTTTAACTAACTCATAATTTTTGAAAAAAAAACTGACATTACTTTTAACCTATATATAAAAACTTATAAAACTCTTATTAAATTTTTATTTCAAACCTTTTGAAAAACTTTTGAATGCGATGTCCATCATCGACATTTGAAGATCAATCATAACTTGGAACTTTCCTGAAGATATTCTGACACATTCCTTATTCTTATTACTTAAGTACTTATTTTACAATTTTTAACTAGTTCTATCTATATCTGTCTGGTTACATTAAAAACCTAAACATTACTGTTTACCATACACCAGTACCTAGCTACCTTATAACGTAGTGTAGTGTGGTATTATTTTTACAAGTTTGCTTACTAAGGTAGTTATAGCTGGGACTATGCACAACTAAATAAACACTCCTGAGCATTAAAATCTTGGGTAATTAACAAAGTTTTGAGATCCTTTACAAGTACTGGTAGATTAAAGATGAGACTCATTAAAATTACTTTTTTTTGTATCACAGAGTTGTAATATGATTCTGACTTGGTTTGGAATTAAAAAAATTTTGACTTAAAAATATGGAATTTTTTTTAGAGATTCACATAAGTTGGTTCTGGAATTGGTGAAGTTTCAGGTAGATCAGTCTGAGACTGACCTCCACTTCCAACACCACCAAGTGATCCTAGTAGTCCTAGAAGATTTTGCTGTTGTTGTTGTTGATGTTGTTGAAGTTGATGGGCACTACTACTACTACTACTACTGTGATGGTGGTGGTGATGGTGTCCCAGGGAGCTTGAAATCCCGTTCCCAGTCGATGATGATGAGGTTGCTGTAGGTGATGAGGAAATTAGTCCTCCAAGTGAAACACTTGAGACATAAGATGGTGGTGAAGCCATATCTTCAGGTCTTTAGGTGAAAGTTTGAGAAATTTTTAAACACAAGACAAATATAAATTAATTTTGAAAAAAAGTTCAACCCATTATATTGGAAATCAAAATATATTTTTTATGCATAGTAACTTTTCTCAATTTTTGGGGCATTTTTAATAGATCATTTTCTTTCATTACTCATTACCTCATCGAAGACACGGACAATTTGCATATGAAATCATAAAAAAATCAAACTTAAAAAATGTTCACTAACTACAGGTTCATTTCACAACATTTATAAAATTAAAAAAAAATCGTTTTATAAAATACTTTAGAGCTAAAAAGGGTTTGTAAGCTAAGGATTTTAAATGAAATGAACCTACAAGTATTGGTATACATAATAAATTATGTTCTTTGATACATTTCAGCCAAAATAAAAATGAAAAAAAAGTTAAAACATGTTCTATGCTAGATTTGATATTGTTTTTTGTATGTTTACGAATAGGGATTTTTACTTTTTCAGAAAATGTGTCATGCTTGCTACTCAAGTACCTACTTATTATTAAATAAATCAAAATAATTGACTTACTTACTACAAAATAAATGTATGCAAGTACATAAAAAACATAATTTTCGACTGAAAATTTTCGAAAATTTGCCCCAAAAATTGATTTAAGTTTAAGTAATTGACAAAAATTGAAGTGATTTGACTTTGTCTTTGTCTTGTGTTTTTTTGTATTCTACTAATATATATCTATCAAACTTCTAAAGAAAAAATCTTGATGGCTTTCAATCCAAAATCCAACTTTCTTCATCATACAAGTATCCTTAAGATTACGATTTTTGATTGAAAAATTCCGATTTTTAAGATCGCATATATTTATATACTGATAAATACATGTCCCTGCCTTGATTTTATTTTGTTTATGGAAAGTGGGAAGACACATTTTCTGAAATTTCCCTTTGAATTCTTAATTGTAATTATTATGCTTGCATATTTTAAATTTTTTTAAATAACTACCACTGATAGAAGTGTATTTTTTAAACCCACTTTTCGGTCAAAATTGGCATGTGTATATAAAAGTGATTATGAATATCAAAAAGTATAATAATAAAGCAATTATTTACATTCTCTATAATTCTATATCCATATTTTAAAAAAAGAAGCTCAAGCAGGAAATAATTGGTCGAATCGGCAATAAAAAAAACAAGCAAAAATGATAGTATCCATTACTATAATATCCAGAATACCTAAGTTAACTTAAATCCTACTATTGATACTTAAGAATAAGAACATTGATAAAATTCCATTATTTGTGCTTTACTAAAAAATCAAACCCTACTTAAACGATAAGTAGGTTTTACAACTTAAAACAACTTAAATAAGAATATCATTCAAAAAAGCAGTAATTAAAATCCTTTCAAAGGAATCATTTTGTTCGTGTCTTCTCACAGATTAAGTATAAAAAGGTAAGTATTCCATTAATATTTAAATTTAAAAATTTAAAATTTAAGCCTCACAAGTTATTAAGTATAGGTATACAATTTTGTATATTTAAAATTTAAAAAGGGTTATTTAAGGCGTTAGAATTTTCATATATCTGTTAGTATTAGTTAGTTAGTAATAATAAGCCCCAAATTTCAATTAATTAATGACAAAAAACGATAGAAAATTATAAAAACTTGACCGATTGTGATATCATCTTACCCTGAAAAATATTAATAAAAAATCAATCAATATCATAGTTTTTTACAATTTTTTTTAGATAACTTACTGCAAGGTCGACACCAGCTTGATTGTTGATCTAGTCCATATCTCGCTCTGCATTTCTTCATACTATTACCTAATTGATTTCAAGAAAAATACATTTTAAAAGTTCTTTAAAAATTTATCGGAAAAGGAACAATAATATAAGGTAGTTAATAATAACAATAAATAATCGATCAAGCCGCTTTTTCTAGGGATTTCCCAGCCAAATCCCAAATATTATGTACCGATATTTTTGCAAAAAAATCCATGATTGGTTTCCGGGTCATTTTTAATCGGTTTTTTTCAGGGATATATTTTTTATATTTTGAAATAATACCTCCATCCAATAATTTTTCTTGCTTTTTCTTCCGTTTCTTTTCGTGAGTGGTTCTGCTTTGTGCAGAAGACCAATTTGGATACATCTGCATATGAAGTTGTCTTTCCCGCCTTGCTAACTCGTAATATTTTGCTTGTTCCTCTCGCCCTAGCGCGTGCCACTGTTCATTTATTCATCATTAAGTAAATATTAATTTTTTTTTCTGTAATAGGTATATAGGTATATACTCCATCTTATTCATTAAAGACATTTGAAAGCCATTTGATAATTGTCTATAAGTGATATTTATAGAGCAGATAGAAATAATAATAATTATTGTACTATGAAAGTCGAAAGAGAATAATATAGAAATCTCAGAAATCTACAAAGATCATTTTTGCACCTCCTCTTTTCTTTAAAATTATACCCATGCTATGGCCACGCGCGAGCATAGAAGATTTTTTTTATGACAATATGAAAGAAGGAGATTTGTGCATTATTTTTTCATTTTTTTTAACAATTTTTAAAGCAATAATCAACAGTCCAGCAAAATATAATGAAATAAAATCAATCTTATTATTTACATTATTACAATAATAATCTAATTGGTATATACGACGACTGATCGATGACGATGACGATAGGAACAAGCAAAAATATTTTTGGTATCAAACTGACTGACACGAGGTAAAATTCATAATATTCAGAATTCATTGTCCTAATCTAAAACAATTTTTGTAGTCTAAAGTCTATGAGATTATTAAAAGTTTAGAGTGTGAGTGTGACTGGAAGACTTGATTGATTATTTATTAATTATTATTAATTAACTTTTTTTTGGAGGGGGAGGGACAATGCACAAAGTTATTTGAGAGTTATTTTATGGGGGGATCAAAAAAAATACCTCCATCGGAAGTTTTCTCTTTCTTTCTTTTTTTCTTTTTAGCTCCGTAACCATACTATGAAAGATTCATAAAAGATTTATAAAAGTTGTCAAAAATTCAAGTACCCTATCATTGTCATTTAAAGCTAATTCATAGGCAAAATTTTTTGAATATGGTTAAAATGCCATTTAAAGACAATTTAAACAAATATTTTTAGTGAAACATTTGAGTTTTTTCAAAAGTTAAAAAAGTTCAATTGTTCGGATTTCGAACTATTAAACAATAGATACATATAAGTAGCTTTGATTGAAATTTTTAAAATCCGTTTATACACCAGATTTTGTAAAAAAAATTTTCTACTACTGATACTATGATTTTAGCCTTAAAGAGTACTTTTATTTTTTTCACAATTAGGTCATCTTTTATATATCTTACATTATCTCTGGCACTCCAGCCTGGATATAATTGTAAATGCAGCTGACGCTCTGCCCTTGCCTTTTCGTAATATTTGGATTGTTCATCACGACTCAAAGAATGCCACTAATTTTAGTAATGAAATGATTTTTATTCTATTTTTTTTTGTTCTTGTTAAAATAGTATTAGTATGAGTAAATTAATCAAATCAATATTTTGTAGGTATACTACTCAACATTTTACAAAATGCCAGAAAAAAGAAACAAAAAGGTGCAAATATGATAATTTGTATTGTATATGAACGCATTTTAAAAAAATAAGATTAAAGAAAAAGATATAATAAAAACTACTTTTGAGCTTTCAGTTTCAGTCAGTTAAAGTTAAAGTTAAAGTCGAGATTTAGTAAAAAAAAAAATAATGTTTTTAACTCTTACCCTTCTTCCAAGTATTTGGTTAATGGCAGCAGACTCCTATTGAATTTGAAAAAAAAGTTATTATTATATATTCAATCAATGCAGCCTATACAGATAGAATAACTATTTTTTTAAAATAAATGAAAACTTACTTTTAATGTACACTCTGCAACAACTTTAGCCCGCATTTCTTTCATATATAACATGAAAGCATTTAAAGGTTTCTTTATATGCGGCTTCTTTTTCTCATCTAAAATGTTAAAACAATAATAGTAAGTAAAATTACTTCAAGTATTAAAGTAGAGATTATTTAGGCATTATAAGTATAGTGTATAGTTACCCGTAGATACATAGTTTGTATGGATAAATATGTATGGATATTTATTCTTACTTTGACTATTGTTAGATTGTCCGGATTCGGAAGCATTTTTAGATCCATGTGAATCTCCTGACTTGTGATCAGACATATTCGATGATGATCTAAAAAAACATACAAGTTTAAGAAAAAAATACTTCTAGAAGATACATATCATGTTAAAAATTTCTCATAGGATTTTCTTATTGCTTAATTATGAAGAAAAATTCGAAAAAATTAGTCTATTAAGACAAATTGTAGTTAAAAATTGAATGTCGACTGACCTATGATTGTTATGGTCATGGTGTGAGGAGTGAGCATCATGCTTGGAAGAAGATGGTGAGCCGACTAAGTGGTGACCCAAACTTGGATGAGGTGGAAGTAAACTTCCCGGAGAAAATCGATAGAAATCACTAGAAAATTTCCAAAAATTTTCAATTATAAGTACATATAAGTACCTATATACGGAGTATATAGGTAATAAAAATTACAAATAGGTTATTTGAATAAAAATTTCAATTTATCGATGATTATTGTTGACTTTACCTAGGAATTGAGGTTGGTGGAATTGGTAGTGTGGGTGGGTAGTTTCGGAATCCACCGGGATTCCCGGGATTTGAGATCGAGTACATGTTTGAAGCATGCCTGTGAGCCAAAAAAAAGAATATTTCAATAAGTTCTACTTATTTGCATGAAATTACAGTCAATTTTTCAAAATTTTATACTTGTATTTATTTATTTTGAGTAAAAAATACTAGAAAAATGTTTTATTTAGGTAATTAGTCAACTTACCAAGAGGCGGATACTTCGGGTAGAACGCCATATCCTCCAAATTGACCTCCAAATGGGTACATTGGTGATCGGGATAATCCTAAAAAAATTGCATTTAGAATTATTAAAAACTACCCATACATTATTTTGTTTAGGTAACTATTATTGTCGTGCTATAGTTATACATGAAACTGTATGAATAGTATCGATCTCTGCATTAGGTATATTGAATTCTTTCAAATGTAAATTATTTCCTTTTTCCGGAAGATTTATGTATAACTGCCAAGTTATTTCGATTTTGATTGAAAATGTGCATATCAGTATCAATTTCTCTTAAATTGCATATTAGAGTATAGTAAATTACTACTTGCATAGTTGGTAGTGCTATACAGTATACAGGTTATATAATGTAAATTCATGTAAATTGCATAACTATTGGAGCGAATAGGAGAATTCTATTAGATTTGGTAGTTATAAGCTTGAGTTGCAATTGAAGATTTTATATTTTCTACCAGGCAGTTTACTGATAGGGTAGGGTACTTATAGTATAGTGTTTAGTAATTCTGCATTAATATACTGTATACTAATGTTAAGTACTTTATACTAATATACTTGTGCTTAATGTAAATACTACTACAGTATACTAATGAATTGAGATTTGCTCAAAGAAATAAAACCTATTCATTCAAGCAGATTTGAAATTTCTCGATCGAAATTCCCAATTTCAATTTATTCCAATTCAAGTCTTTCCTTTTCTAATGAATGTCTGAATTTCTTCAACCAAATTAAAATTATATTGTGAAAATCCAAAGCTTCTGTGTTTCTTAATACCTTACCCAATGTCAAGAAAAAAAGGGCCTTATTTGGCTCTATTTTTCAATTTACATAAAGGTAATATATACATAGTCTAATATACTGAGGATTTCTTTTGCAATTTACGATTCTAATCTTTGGAAAATCTCAAAGTGTTAAATCAGATAGAAATTTGCAATTAGAGGGAAACAAAAACAACACTCATAAATCGGATGATAATGTTGCTGGGAGCTGCTATCAAGTCTCAGATTTAAACATCTCTATCCATATTTATATTGGATTTATTATGCCTATAAATCTAGGTACCTATATAACCTAATAATACTCTGTGATTATTTTGTATTTATCGTACTACCTACCTATGTAGTACTTTGACTATATGTATTACTATATGAGGTCAAACCCTTGAGTAAAATCGAGGAAAAGATTCTGACGACACATAAATAAGGGGTGAAATAAGACTTAAAAGTCTCCCAGGGGTAATATTCTTTTAAATGTTTAGATTTTGTAATTTTGTCTACTATAAAGATGCTGGTACTGGTATGTATAGGTACCCTGTACTAATGCTAGTATGTAGTTTTAAATTTTAAACCAATTTAACATATAAAATGGTAATATACACTTCTGGCAAATCTTGACAGTCAACAGCTCTTCAAGTTGAGCTCTTTCCCATAATATCTGTCTCATTTCTCATTTTTATCTCAATTTAAAATCCAAAAATCTACACGTGCTTTGCCCTTAAACCACAAAATCTCTCTGATTATTTTCTTTTGTAAGCCTCATGCTCCTACTGTACCAGTAAATGAAATGTAGCTTATAAGTAGTATTACTACTATATTGCACTGTACTTATTCCAAAAAACTCTGTTCCTATCAAATTAAAAATAAACCTTAAGCTAAAAATTTATTTTAAAAAATCATTCTGATGGTAATAGACCTGGATCCTCATAGTTTATATTTCAAAAACTACCAAAATGTGTCTGATTTTATTCTAATCTAGGCAATTTTGACATTGATCCTCTTTTACTTTTTCTGTTCACAAATTATAAGTACAAGTAGTGTATAACATACTGATATTTAGATGAGGAAAAAGACCTTAAAGGATCAAAATCGACGTAATGAGACTGGGAAATTGAAATATTTATTTCTGATCATACAAGTATACTGGTGGAACTGTTAGTATTTTTTCTGTAATTTATTTACAAATGCGTATTTCATTAAAGTAATTACGACTTTTTTGTCATTTATCAAGGAGAAAAATAGGTATAAAATATTCATATAGGATAAAAATCCTTGATCCTCTGAAAAAAGTATTATAATAAATATTTATTTTTACATTCTTATATCTAATAATGCCGACAAAGGGTTGTGAAAACTTTTGTCTGCATTTTGTATGCAATATGTACTCATACTAGTACACAGTACATAGTTGAACATCCTTAAAATTTTATATCTTTCGTGAGATAGTCGGCTTTTCTTTCGAATTTCAATGCAAATAGTACACTACGTATAGTTTCTGTGTGTATTTACTATATGAGTATAAAAATGAAGCAAACTTTCTCTAGTCTCATTTCTACTATGGGAGAAAGATCAAAGGAAAAGTTCTCTTGAGAAATTAAAATAAAGTATATCAGTTAGATAGTACTATCATCAGTATATAGTAGTATTAGTCAGTACTGGGACTATGAATATATTTTATGTACACATAAACTTGAATCTAGAAATCTAGAGTTTGAGACTTACTGGGGAAAGTATAAAGTTCTTGTTTAATATTAAAATATACGGAATACTGAGGACTAGGGAATTTTCTACTTTACTAGTAGGTAGGGTAGGTACTTTCAGTCGAGTATAATACTCTCTAAAAAGTAAATTTTGTTTTAAAATACTACGTATGTATAAGTACTTATAAGAGCTTTTCCTAAAAATATATAACGATATTGAATTACATTTCTTCCCCTTTTTATACAGATTGTACATACTGTACTGTACTGGATACTACATAATATCATTTATAAAATAAGACACATAAATGAGAAAGTAAGTAGAATAATACGGAGACTATTTACCATCACAATTTGAGAAATAAAAGCTGGATACTCTATACTTTCTATATTGTAGAATACTCTAGTTAGATTCATGATCAGGAAATGAAAATGAAATTAATCAGCATCAAAGCCCCCCCGAATTCGGTTACTCTCACCGACAAAAGACCTTAAATTTAATCAAGACTAATGATCAAACTTTAGGTTTTAATTATCGTCACATTCTCCCGTCGACAGTGTAGTCATTATCATCACTAATAATTGTTATAGAAAAAAAATCTAGTCGATATTCTTAAATTACATATTGTTCGAAATGGCTATCAAAATTGATAAACTTTTTTTAAAACTAGAGACTAGAGAGGTTAATTAAAAAAAGTTTACGACTACATACAAGTATAATTATCCATGATTAGTAGGTGATAATGAAAAGGTGATAAAATGAATACTTGTACTTTTAACACGATTTATATCCAAATAAGGTTTTGTCAAGTCATTTTGAAAATTTACTTCGCATCATTGGCTTAGAGTATATATGTATAATATGTATCTACTAGGATAATACAGAATAATACCCTACTATTACGGATAGTAATATCTTGTGTAAGTGTGAAAGATAGCATTTACAAGTATATCAGTAAGCAAGACTTTTTGAACTTTATAAATTAATCATTGGGCTAATCAATAGTATTAAAAGGGACACTAGACAGGCTTTATTTGTCCATTTCGGTATATGTATTTATTTATAATACCTACATTATACCTTATACGAGTATACAGTATTGTGTAAAATAGGAGTCGACGGGAACTTGACATGTTGCATTTGTTTTGTCTCTGTATCATCCATTTGACTTATGGACAAAGTACAATAGCTTTTTTTTACCTAAGCTATCGATGGATTAAAAAGCTAAATTTGGACAACTACGACTTTTTGATGCTAAAACTTCCGCCTACCTACCTATAACATAACCTGTCCTTTTTTGATTTTTCTAACAAAAAACTAGGCATTGATTTTTGCTACTGCATGCCTAGTTTGTTTGAAAAATTAGACTTAAAAGCTTATCATTTTATCATACTACAGACTTATACTTATATTTAACTAGTACTACACTATTACAGTAGTGCTTTTTGTCGGATCGGATCGGACTTTTGTGAGACAATATAAGAAAACATTGTCGGAGAACAATAAAATAAAATAAAAATGTATTTTCGCTCGTCCTACTATACTATTACCACTACTGTCTAGTACTACTACGATAGTACTAGTACAGATAGTTACCACTGCATGAACATTTATTTCTTAAAAAAGGATAAATGGATAGTTCAAGACCCCGACAGAGAGTTTCAGAATATTTTTGATGTAATTTCTTTCTATTTTCGTAAACTATCCGTTTTTTACCCCTTCCAGGGGAGTCCTCCGCCTTCAACTTTATTTTTTATACTTATACTTAGGTATGTGTATTTTTATTTTTTATTTTTTTTATACTTTTTCCTAGTTGACCCGACGGGGGCTCATATTTGTCACGTCTGAACTCAATTGTTCTCCTATTTTTCTTTTCTACAAGATGAGAACGCCAACTGAGTATAAAATGAATGAGATTAAGGTTCTATCACCCCTTCTTTTACTTTCTTTCTTCTTTCCTTCTCTCACTAGCTTTTAATTTGACTCTGATAAATCGGCAATGTAGTACAAAAAATATGCTCTTCTACTTTTAACTATTATGTACATAAGTACCTGTACCAATATACCTACTATATTATATGTATATGTAATACAAACTTTATACCTACTTATCAATCCTATATCTAATCTTAAGTGTATATGCTTTATAATATTGTTTTTTTTTGGCAAATATTTTTCCTAAATTTGAATAGGTACTTAGGTATTAAATAGGTAATGCTGTTACAAATTGTACTTAAAAATAAGCTATTACACTAATTGACTTTTACTAGAGTAAAAGTTTTAAATTGATAAAGGTCATGATTCTAAGAATTCACCACTCTATTGTTTATATTTTTCAATATACCTAAGTAGGTAATTTTACTATAAAAATCTATATTGAATGAGCCCTTATACCTACATATTCAATATGGATTTAAGACTTGTCTTAAATTTAAGTTATCCAATATAAATATTTCCTCATTTCCAAAAATATCTGAATTGATAAAATTAAGTCAAGTCAAACTTACCATGAACGCCTTTGCTCGGGTCAAGATGATATGGAGGAATCCCCATATGTGCTGGGGGTGGCTGAGTGAGTTCACCAACACCGTTGCAGAAAAATGGTAAAGAGCCAGCACCGAGTCCCATTTTGCCAGCCTACAAAAATATTTAAAAAATTATTAAACATACTAGGAATGAAAAATGATTGAGTGAATAACTCTTGTATTGATACCTATACTTATTCGGTTATAAGTACTTATTCTACCAGTAGTATAGGTATTTGGTACTGAATGAATATGAGTGGGATATACCGCAATCCTAAGATAAACTTTATTCAAGTCCGCGAGTCAAATCGAGCTTCTTAACTTGAACTTATGAATCTTAAATTTTTCCAATTTTTTTGCTGCTTTGCTTCACTTTCATGTTTTTCTTTTAGTTTACTTTGGACTGAGAATCATCGTCGACTTGCAAAGTAATTAATTAGGAGTCGAAAGCTTCAACCAAAAACACTCCCTACCCTTGGGGGCAGACCCCACCCCTCCGATAAATTAAATCAGCAGTTCACTTCAAATACTACTCGTACTAAGGATAAGATATATATATAAGTGCCCTATGTACATAATGCTTCTTATGTTATGTATCCTTGTACCTGTACCTTCATATTAGACTGTAGACACATTTCTTTATGATATTTTGCCAAAAATTATTTACTTCCCATTCTTAGAAAAGTAATAAGGGAGCCTCAAGGCGCCCGACCTGAGAATTACCAGTATTAGTAGGCAGAAGTCTTCACAAAAACAGAAAAAACTTTTTCCTTAATCTATAAGCTCAGTTCTGACTGAGTTTAAGGCGACAATTTCTTCCTCTACCTATCTACCCTTGTTAGAGACAAAAAAAAACAAAAAAATAAAACAGAGTAAAACTAATTAATTTCAAAGATTTAATTAATACACATAACTATGCATGCACGATACTAACAAGTTCAGCCTTCGTGCTTGCTCATCATTATGGTATATAATGATCGATTTTTTTAAAGAATTTTAAGAAATAATCTTTTATATAAGTAGGTCTTTTATATATGTAGTATGTACATAATACTTCTATTATGTACCTACTAGATGCCTGAATATGTAATAACCACAGTCATTTAAATGCAAGCTATAAATATTTTTTAATAAGCTACGAATATATTTCATCCTGAAGCATTTTTCTTAAAGTTCATCAGGTACGAATATCGCAATATTATCCTGAATTTGGCAAGTAATTTTATAAATGTTTTTAGGTAAATGATAAATGAAGAATTATAAACACTTTATTAGGGTTAGAATTTCTTAAAAATATACAAAGTAGGGTACCTATTACAGTGCTACTCTAGGAAGTCAAATATTTGTACTCATCGCCAATGTGACCAATTTATTATATATTAATAATACTTACTTATTTCTATAGAATTGGATATAGTAGGTATACTTTTGATACTTTTGATATTTTATTTCTAGTGTCCCATTGGACTTTCTACAACCCTTACTTAAAGTTCAATCAAAATTTTCTGCTTCATCAAGCATGTAGGTAATCTTCGACTATCTCCAACCAACCTTAATGTACTTTTGAGGATATTTATTTTACTTTAAATTCGAAAAATAAAGTTTGAGTTGTAGCTTGCAAAATACAGATTTTTTTTCTTTTTTCGGATTCTTTTTCGGTAAGAAAGCATCTGGTTTCATTTCCTACCATTGCATTCCATAGGATCTTTTTTGTAGAAAATAAAAGAACAAAGAATCTTCAGATCTTGTCTTTTTCTTCACACCAAAAAGATCTTTGAAAGCTGTTTATCCGTACTAAAAAGTAGTATTAAAATCAACTATGTTTTAAGATGTAATTAAAATCAATCTAAAGTTGTTTTTTTTTCAGACAAAAGAGTCGGACAGATGAACATTTGACAACAATTGAGGAAATTATAGTCCTCTAAGCAGGATACCTAACTCTGTCCCTCGTATACTTATCAACTGATCAACTACCATAAGTATTATTAGATATTACTACATCCATGGGCCTAATGGATTTTTTAATTTCAGTCCCAATTTTTGTAAAACTCGAAATTAATCTACTCATACACAATACTCATATGTATTGTATTGTAAAGTACCTACAATAAATGGATGAAAAATGCATAGGGAGGGCTAATCTTTAGATCTTGATGGGACTTTCGAGAGTAGAGAGCAGAGGTGATGTTCGAGTGTCCCTATTTACAAATTTTTAGCAAAAAATTCAGGGGGCAGTTTGTTTCTGATCTAAGCCATGGATAATAATAATGGTCCTAATGGAGTCACAGTCAGTTGTAAATATGTCAAACATGATTATCTTCTAAAGTAAAATGGCCAGATGATTTCCTATTATTATATGGGCAAAATGGAAAAATAATTTAGCAGTACACAGTAGTAGGTAGGCAGATACTTCAGTTTTAGGCCTACAAATAGTAAATATACATGTATATGAAGATTTTATCTGGGATGAAAAATCGTTGTCAAAGTGTGCCTGGCCCATTTGAATGACTGATTCTGATTATGGATCATATCATCTGCCTCATTGTTGATGACTCAATTCAATTCAATTGCCTGCCTTTCTTTTCATAGAAATCCTCATTCTCATCATCAATGATTGAAATTGAAGATCATAATAGGTATAAGTTGAGAAAAATATAAATAAATACTCGATTCAGATTCAGATTCAGATCCAGATTTAAATTCAACTCACTCATATTATCAGCTCACAATCTAAGACAGCTGGAATGAATACCTTTTACTCAACCTTTCTATTTTATACTGGGGTAGAATACTTTGAATTCTAAAATCAATTCAATTTTAGGACGACGCTATTTGTCCTTTTAAAAGGGTAGCAATATGCCTTAAATAAAATGTTGTCATTTGAAAAGATTAAAATGCATAATGAGACCAATTCCAAAGATTTGATTTTAATTGTAGTAGAAAAGTCTCAAGAAATGTTTTCGAGTCCTTTGAAATCCGAACTTGGCCATTTTGATGAACACGATCAAATTAAAATTTTTCAGCTTAGATAGTACAAGTAATAGTATCAAATAATTCGGACTTTTTCGGAGAACCCTGTGTGAGTAGAGTAGAATCCTAGGGGGAGATTAGTTAATGGGCTTTTCGGCTGAATGATCGTCGGCAAAGTTCAAAGGCGTTTCCCATCCCAGTCCTATTCTCAATCTGATTTGCTACAAAAAATAAAAAATAAATTCGGCGCGTGCCCTTTCCCGAAAAAAGTTCTTTTGATCTTTTATTTCTCCATATTACTGGAGTAGTACAGTAAAAGTAATATTTAATCCAAAATATGTATCAAAATCAAACCATGTAATATAAGTATAAGTAGGTACTTCAAAGGACTTTAAATTTTTTTTAAAATTTACCACATCATGAAAGATAAGAAATTTTTCTCTAAAAGTTAAATTTCTAGTTGGAGCAGGTATACAGAATTTCTTCCCGTCTATTTCCTGTTTGCACAGCCGAATACCAAATTATTTATGCAAAATATCGATCAATACCCGACTTTGACGGATACATCAGAGATGATGAGAAATGACTTTGATTCCAGCTCAAGAAATGATTTTTTTCTCCTCTCAAAATCTAGAGTTTTTTCTGGTGGCTTTGTGCGTGGGATTAACCGTAGGCGTGATGGGATCACAAGTAGACGGATTAATGTCGACTCGATCTACTACTACATCGTACCTACTACCTCAGAATTTGGCTTAAAGAAAACAGATTTACATTTCTTATAAGTTTGATCAGCAGCTTTATTTCCTGTAGCCTATGCATGCATAAATACCTAAGAATATCTACATAATATAGCATATCTATAGACATGTCTAATTCATAGGTCTAGTAGTTCTGTATAAAGGGTCTTGGCTGGTGGCCTTTGATTCAGGTGTTGGTAAATGTAAAGGCCATGACAAATCGCTTATCTTCGCTTTAAACCTCTGAGCTACTGGACAACACGGCATTTCCTCCTAAATTCTAAACCTAAAACCTAAACATTATAAACTAAGGATAAGCCTATCATCTAAAAAGACATTCAAGTTCCCAAGTATCAGTAGTCAGTCACCAGTAGTACCCTACTTCTGGTAGGTAGTTGATGCAAAGAATAAGCAAGTGAGTATAAGCATGAATCTCAAATGACAAAATCCAATGCTCTACGGTTGCTCTTTACTCGAAAATAAATTTACAAATTTGGTCTGCTACTTAAACACTTATTGTTGTAGTCACTTAAAAGGCTTCCTCGTTCATTCGTTGTCGAGCATTCCTCGTGTCCTGAGTCTCACTCAGGACTCAGGTGACAATTGAAGATATAGATAATGCTAATGCTAATCATTAGGATATATCAGTAGGTACATGTATACATATATATGGAAGTCGCAGGTCATATAAGCAAATGCACAAATGTCAATGGTTCTTTTCACCCCCACAAAAGGCTTTATTTCAGATTCAGTCAGAAGTATAGATTAGTTAGAACTATGCGATTTGACAAGAAGGCAAAACAGAATGCATTTGGATTTGGACAGTGTTTCAGATGAGAATGAATGCATTAAACTTGTACATTATTCAAATCTTAAATTATCCTACCAGTCTGTAGTATTATGTGATATATACATACTATAGTATCTGCTCAGTGAATAATCTAAAATCTAATCCGTGACTCTAATTCTAACCCTTTTTTTCAATTCCAAGTATTCTCAAATAAATAAATGACTAAATTGCTGAAAGGTGATTGACAGCTCCGACACCTGTTTACAGTGCCATTTAACCTTCTCCATTGTCTAGCTACTTTATTTATCCATTTACTATCTCCAAAAAGTACATACTACCTAATATATCGCAGTACTTAACGTTAGCTAAATATTTAAATGACAAATTGAATTGAGGATTGAACAAGTAGTATCTACTATGTACATTGAGTATCAAATAAGTAGTAGTGTAGCATATATACTTCGGATTCCAGTCCAATGCTCATTGCAAATGATTACATTTCATATAGTACCTATCTATTTATTTTACTACATTTTTGGTTAGATAGGGTAGATTTACATGATGATGGCGAATTCCATTCGAATCATTTCTACTCCAAATGATGTCAAAAGTCCCCAATGTGTAGTACAGTGGTGGGTACTAGGACTATGAAGATATACAAAAAATGTGCGTTTAATATTAAGTATACACATGGATAATACAAGTATGTACCTACATTCTATTCTACTACTGATAGTATTAGGTATGTATATTAGTATATACATAGTCGGCATCACGAATGATCTTGAGGACTCTTTTGACCGATGTGCAATCATCTGAAAAATAAAGATCACGACTATGACGCTGATCATCATAATGATACTACTCGTCCTAAGAGCAAGTTCTCCTCAAAATAAAATACACAAGTAGTACCTAGTACCTACCTATTCTATGTATGTACCCACTAATACATATTAGAGTGAAATGTAAATATAGTAGAACATGGGATGATTCTGATGGAGTTTCTTATAAAACCCGGACCCGGGCTTTGCGCTGGACCATTGATCTTGTCGGGGGAAAAAAGGCGGGGACTACAAAATAAAGTGATGCCCGCCTCGCTATAACAACATTTTCATTGCATTAAAGCACCAAAGGGAAACCATCGAACTCAGTCGGCCGAAATGACGACTTTTGATATACATACATAAGTACATTACATTTAGAACCTATACGTACATAATAATGGGGAAAAGAACTTTTAGCTTGGGGTAAGTCGAGAACTGTAGAGTTGTCACAATTTTATAGTTTTTATAGACTTTTCTCTTGTACCATAGTACTAGAATGATAAGACTACACTGAGGGTATTATTAGTATTTTATATTGTAGGGTACTCTTAAAAGTAGTAGGGTACATACCTAGTATAGTAGCATCTCAATTTCATGAAATAAAATATTCAAAAGAGCAAAAAGTTTGCAAGAGCTCTGTAATGACGATGTGATGTTCTTGTGCTGGGACTTCAAAGTAAAATCGGCTGAAACAAAGGTCTATCAAATTACATGGTGAATTCTCATTAGCAAAATTTCACAAAATTAGAATCAAAAATATTTCAATTCTATGCATACCAACTACTAATTCAATGGATGAGACTTCAATCGTTGATTCCGATAATATAGATAGCGAGTATGTAAATCCATACTATTAAAAATTCTTCTGCATTTTTGAATAGGGTATCATTTGGGCTTAAAAAAAGAAAATTTTGAGGAGAAAATGTCATGACTTACAATTAGTCAGTTTTTCCTTTAAAATATCAGTATGTAAACTTTTGTCATATAAATATATTGTACTCTTGTATCCTACTACTTATATGTATGCTATACTATAGTATAAAATAAAGTAAATGATATGAAAAATAAATTCGAAAAGAGTATTATTGGATTGGCAAAAGTTCGAGTTCTCAAAAAGTCTGAGAGAATTGGACTTGCGGAACTTCAAAGGTCTCCATTGGAAACTCCCTTACCCATCTTATATCATCGAAAAACTTCAAATTCCAGAAATAAACTTTAAAACTTGAACTTCTCTACTCTCCACTAAATACTATATCAAAGTACATATCAGATTTATTTCGAAAGCTTAAAACTTTCTCATTTCAAAAATACAATGAGTTATTTCCCTTGAAAAATGCTCGTATGACAAAATGTACATTCTAAATTCTAAATTACAAATTCCCTTCAATTGTGCTCTTAATCATAAAAATAAACAAATATTTACACATCAAAAGGGTTCATTAAAAGTTTTAAAAAGTATTCAAATTTTACATATATAAAAATCATATTGCTCTTAATTCTGGGGATGGTATAGTTTATAATTTAAAGGGTATTTATAAGATAATTTAGATGACAAAATACTATAAATAAGTCTTCAAACGACCATTACTTTGGATTTTGTAGAAAAATTTGGCAAAGGGAAATATTACTACTGTTATACTTTGTGTAGCTAATAAGGACCTATAAACAAGAATAAATTGGCTCCAAGAATATCCGAAGAGTTTTCCAATAAATCCACAGCTCATAAGGGCTGAATATGGGACTCGGGTTTTTTTTTCTTCTGCTTTTTCGGATATCCCCAAAGGAGTAGTGTGACTTAAAAATACTTTAAAATGAAATAAACTGCCGTGTACATGAGCCGAATTATTCAAAACATTCTCTCGAGCAAATAGTGTAAAATCAATAAATTCAGTTGGCCAAGACTATTAGGCACAATGTCAATTCAAATAAAATGAAATACACTTTATACCAACACATATCTGTATGTACAATAATACGTAGCAGTATCAGTTGAATGGCTATTAAACGGACAAATACTATGACATTCTTAGAAAAGAACACAAATTCTCACAAGTAGTAGGTATTTAGGTATTTACTATACAAATGGATGAGACTAACAGTCACTAAATCACTCTGAACAAACACAGAGACCTACAAATACTACTACTACGAGTATGTATCAATGTATGCATGTATGTATAAGTAAAATAAATTATAAATTACTTTTCTCCACTACAACAGATATTTGCATTAATATTTCTTCATGCCCTTTTACCTTTCCTCGACAAATCCCAGTTTGGACTTGGACAAATAAATGGCCGACACAAAAATGTCTTCAAAAGTCTACTACCTAACAATAAGTTAAAGTTATAAGCAGGATTTTGTCCAGTTTCAGTAAAACACAAAAAAGGGCTACTTTTTAAAGCTTAGCAGATTTCAACTTTTTTTACTTTGAGATAAATTTCCTTTCTTCTTTCTGGAAATAATACAAGTTACGAGTAATTGTTCTTACATGTACTAGATTATGAATAGAGATAGCAATTTGTCTTTGTATTTTAGACTGCAAGATATTCTTTCTAAACTAGTATTTGGTCATTTCTTCACAAATTTTTTTGTCAGATTGCTAAAAATGAATTACTCTTTTATTTTAGATTCAAAAATTCTAAATTGTGATCAAAATCTTGAAAAAATGAAATTTTCAAAGAATATTTGGGTTTATTAACAAATAACAAGTATTTAGATAAGGATTTTAAAGCATTTTTTCAAAGCATTTTTAGGTTTTGATGTTTGGCGAATAATTTTCTGGTCAAATTCTAATGATGCATAATTCTTAATAAAATTTATATGAAAATGTTGGGCAGGTCAGAGTCATAGTCGTCGTCATACCCGCTCCTTTATTTGACACTTTTATCGGACTTTATGGCTACCCAGCAGTACATATGTAATACCAGAGTCATTATCGTAATTTTCAAGACAAAGTTTCGAATCTCGACACAAAATAACAACACAGGGTTAGCCATAGTAGGAGTCTCTATGCATAATGTACTATTTTATACAGATAACTACAAGTAGGTATGGTATAAGAATTAAAAGATAAGGAATAAAAGTTGATTGAATATCTTGTGGGCTCGTTCAGAGCTCACACGGAGATTAAAATCGAAATAAAATAATCATTTGAAGCCAGCATGTCGCTTTGGCTTTAGGGACTGACAAAATGTAGACATTAAAAGCATTTATAGTCATCATAAATTGGACCCGAGACAGTAATGTTCAGGACATTTTTTTTTGCCCCGAACATTTGTCCTTTTACATAACAATTTCACATTTAAATTCTGCATTTCTTTGACTGACAAATTATTATTAAGAAAAACCCCTTTAATATCAGCAGTACCCTACCTAATTTCTAATAATCATAATAAGAATCCCTTTAAATTCACTTTTATTACGAGGAAAAAACCAGAAAATATCAAGTTTTAATTTTTTATGATGAAAATAACCGACCCTATCTCATACTCAGATCGAAATCTTGGTGAATATTTCATACATTTATCTGATGTATCGGAACTTTTAAGGAGTAAAAAAAAGTGGTTTTGAAACAATTTTTCATGAGATTCATTCACATCTCAAATTGCCAATAAACAAATAAATTCATTCATTAAATTGTCGATTCCCTTACTCAATATTACTTGTATCTACTAGTACAAGTTAAGTAGGTACTTTTATTCAATTAATTTAATGAGAATGAGAAAAATAATCATCAATGGAATTATAATAAGTACATGTACCTACTACTATATTAGTTGTACCTACATAGTCTTGTATTACCACTAACTACTAGTTAGTTGAGAATCAATTCTTTCAATCTCTTACAACATAAATTATAGCTCTAAACAGTAAGTAAGTGGGTAAGTAAATGAGACATATTTTGTAGATAAGATTGGACAATAAAAACATGATACTTTGGAGAGTAGTGACTTTTCGTGAATTTTTTTTTTGCATTTTTTGATCACCGCTCCCATTCATTCTCAAAAGGTGAGAAACTCAAAGTCAGACTAAAGATATTTCAACTTTTTTTAATCCAGATAGTTATAGGCATAAGTATGTTACATACTTATGTACATACCTTACCTTTAATTCTAAGTAGCAGGTACCAGTAGATTGTACAAGAATTAAACAAGTATATTATTGTATGGAGGATTTATTTTAATTTTAAAATGCCCATTGTGACATTAGAGAGACAAGAGCCAAGCCCTTAACTCATATAGATAGGTACCTGACTATCTGCTACTTACTCTGTACACTATCTATAATGTATAAGGTACTAGCCCAAAGAACTTTGTCCTTTAATTTAATTTTGAAATAAAAATTTTTTTTTCAACTCTTGTCATCGTCACCCAAGACTGCCCCCTTGGTATGCCATCCATTCCATGGCCACTTTTTCTACAACTAACTAAACTTACTAAGAATTTTATTATGAAGAATAAGAGACTCGAATGAGTAGTTGAAAAAAAAACGTTGGAATTGAAAGTTAAGAAAGGTGGGACTTTAGGTTTAGCATTCCACCTTTTAAAAGTCTGAGACTTTTCATTCATTTCTTTTAATTTTTTATACTTAATGCTTACTGTACTATGTATATGAACTAGTAGTTAGTTAGTACTAGAAGTAGCTTGTAAGTATAAGATACACTTGAGTCTTCATTCATTCAATTTAATCCCATTTGATCCTCATTTTGTTGTCCGATTCAAAGAAAACCTCAAGTGAACCTTAAACGCCTTCTTAGTTCACATTTTTCCTTTTTATATTTCTGATTTCATAGCGACTCACATAACCAGAACTGCTTTTATTTAACCATAATCAAAATCCTACACATCCCTTATCCAGGGTTATAAATCTCTAAATTTTAAAGCCATATATCTATCTGAAGAGTTATTTTATATTAAAAAAATTTAAAAAAAAAATTTAAATATTCATAATTATTTCTTCAAGGTTTTCTGTACACTAAAGATTGAAAATTTATGATAAAAATTTGTCTAAAATTTTCTCTAATTTTGAAACAAAACCCAAAAAACTCATAAGGAACAACCCTGACTATGACATATTATGCAAGTACCTATACTAATTTTTATTATTAAGAAGTACAAGTAGGTAGGTACTATAAAACATTATTTTTAGTCACAAAGATGCACAAGCATATAATTTTTTTTTCTCGAGCAAACGAGTTCTTCATACCTAGTTAGAAGTAAATTGAACAAAGGCAATTTGTGCATACATATATATACATAGTAGGTTACATAAGTAAAGAGGTAAGTATAGTCAAATGGTAATTTGCTTCAAAGAAATAAATGAACATGTTTTAATCCGTTCATTTACACTTGAATCTCCACCTTCAATTCACAAATCAAGCAGGTCGAATCGATTTATTCTAAAAATCAACAAGCCCATACAGGCCTGGTAAGAAATTCTGGAATTTCTAATTTGTTCAACCGAATTATCAATTAATTTATTCTCTATGATGTTTAACAACTAGACTTTTTTTTTTAACTATTTCATTTTTTTCAGAGTCCCTATACTAGTACTAGTACTAAAGAGCCTTTGGAATAAATTAAATTAGCTCTTTTTTTACTATTTACTATTTACATTTATTCTCTGAGGACTAAACCGTAGTACTCGTAGAAAGTTAATGTAATTTTACATGTCCGACTGGAGATTTAGCTTTTTTTTCTCAATATTTCACTATTTTATATTTAAGACCCCTTGTGAACTACTTTGAGATTACTATTATAAACCTAAGTATATTTAAATACTACCAAGGTACTAGTAGGGTAGTATTTTGTCTGTAGTGCTACATATTAAGCCTAATAAATGCTAAGCATGTCCCCACCTGTGTTAGTATAATTAAGTCAGTTCAACTTTTGCATCAGAAAAAATGATTGAATAGAGACTTACTACTGTTTAATTTTCCTTACAAGTAGTAGGTACATCTTAAGACTCATTTTTTTTACAATTTATTAATTATTAATCATTCCTGAGAGAGCAAGTAGTAGCACTTAAGACAAAAAAAATAATTTTAGATTTTCATTCTCCAGCACAAGTATAGTAGTATGTAATACATAATATAATAGTAAAGAGTAATAAGTAATAAGGCTTTTAACAAATATCCCCTCAAGTCTGAGTCTGAGTGATTAGCTACTCAAAATCTCGAAAAAAAAAAAGTTTGGAGTCTTTTATTTGCACGGTAGGGGCTCAATCTTGTTGAACAAAAAAATTGAAAATACTTTTCTACTTCAATGATTACTTTTCTTTGGAAAAGAAATGAATTCTCTACCAACTAATAACTTGTCTAATATAGATTTGGTATTGAATGAGAGATTAAATACAATATAATACATTTCAATAGATTTTTTTTGATTCTACTTTTTCTTCTAATTACTTTCTCAATTCCAGTGATAGCTCTATTTCTCCGTTCAATTTCAATTCTAATTTCAATTCCAATTTGAAAGAATGTAAAATTGAAAATACCTTTGTATGTATGTGAATACAATACAAGTGGTAGTAATAGTAAGTATATGCAAATTAATGAAATCTACTGCATAGTAGTAGGTAGTATACAGTATATTAAGCATAAATTGCACTTATTCAGATCAGTTTTTCGAGATCCTAAGATTGAGATTAAAATGGTCATTGTCGTGAAACTGAGGATGAGAGTAGGTATTTGTGCGAAAGAAAGAAATATGGTTGGCATTTCAAGTGACTAATAAATAATCTGATCTTGTACATGTCACTTTCGATACTTTTGATACTGGATAATAGAGTACAATCAGACCAGACCATTCTCTAATCTTATGATACCCCACCCTTAAAACTCTGGTTCAGGTATTGTAATGGTACTTTGTAATGTACGAATATAATGAAATATAATATAAAGGTAACATACATACATACTTAATAATGGTAATTCTAGATCTTTCATGAGACAAATTCTGCATACGAAATGAAATATTTCAATTGTAATTTGTACTACCATTACAAACAACAAAGACTTGGGACATTTGACTCGAAAAGTTCAAAAACAAGATCCTCACTCGACAATGGCCGATAATCAAGTGATGGTGATGTCAAGTAGGAAAGAGCAAAAGTCAACTTTTATAAAAAGTCCTTAAAGAGAATGACTATTCAAGAAATAAATCAACTATCTATTCAATAATTTAATTCTCAAACTAAACTTACTACTATGAGATATATGTATCAGTAGATGGTACTATCTATGTAGGTAAGTATGTAGATTATAATATAGGTAGGTCTTACTATTAGTTGAAAATATATTCGAGA
Source organism: Nanhermannia cf. coronata Gr-Ori-00579 (assembly GCA_034699045.1). Lineage (NCBI taxonomy): Eukaryota > Metazoa > Arthropoda > Arachnida > Sarcoptiformes > Nanhermanniidae > Nanhermannia > Nanhermannia cf. coronata Gr-Ori-00579. The sequence continues at coordinate 29,357 of JAQIXA010000229.1, read as the reverse complement.
AATAATATTAAGTCATTATATTCGCTCTAATGAGCCAAATCCTTTTAAATTCGATTCGAATTTTTTAATCCTTTTTCTCCATTGCTTTCTCCATTCGAAATTAAATTCTCAATTCTGACTGATTCTCAAAAAAGTAATGAAATGAAAATTTCTGAAGAACTCCCACTCGACAACTCGCAAACTGGAATTCTAATTCGAATTGATATCAAAAAGACTTTTTCTTACTTGTATAAAAATCAATAAATAATTCACTTTAAATATCCTAATACTACAGCCTACAAAGTACTGTAGTATAATATGATACATATATAGGTAAGGAGTAATCTGTAGGTATATTGGAATAGAAAATGCTAAAAATACACAAGTATATTTTCAAAAGCTGAGGATTTTTTCTGTTCGAAAAAGTCGGGAGTTTAATTTCTAAATTGAGATTTGCTTCGTTGAAGTTTAGACAAGTGCAGAGTACTCATTATAATTTACAGCCAATAAAGTAAGAAAAATTGGCAAAAGCATAAGAAATTGGGCATAGTCATTTCTTAATATATTAAGATACATATGCACCAATATTATGTGTACAAGATCCGAAAACTCACTTTTTGATATTTACAAATAAAGTCAAATCTCTAGCTAACCTCTGTCAGGCAAAAAAATATTATTACTGTATTATTATTATTATTTCCATATCGTGTCTCATATACATACGAGTACATACCATCCATATAACATGCCATAAACTATACATACATAAGCGTGTATAATTCGCCACGTGTTACACTTCCTGTTTTTTGACGAAAAGTCATTTTTCGGTGATAAAAATTGAACATGGTCTCACCTGGTGGAGCCGTTTAATATTTAATTATAATTTGTTCAGTTTCTCTCGAGAGACTTGTCATGCTTCCCCTAATCTTTCCAATAATAAAATAACCCTCTCTCTGAATTGAATGACTTTGAAATATTTAAACCTAAAATAATTTCCCATAACTTGAAATTTTTTGATCCAAAAGCAATAAGTAATACTTGCTCTTAAGGCTAGGGTAGGTAATTCATGCCTTAAACCCTTCCCCTACCTTAAAGTTTCAATTTCCAACATTTCTCAGATTTCAATTAAAAAAACCAAAAGACTTCAATACCTTTGTACGAGTTTTACAAGTCTTAACCTCTTAACACCCTAATACGAGTATTTCTACTATGATACATGATACATAGATACATAGGTACATATGTAATATGTATGTACACTAAGGTATCTACTTTTATTTATTTTTCGGAAAGTATTGGTGTTATTGTCACCTGACACTTTTGTTTTCACCCTTTTCAAATCAAAATGCCACACGAAATACAAATCCATCTTTTTCTATCGATTCAATACATAATTCTATTTGTACCTTGCAGGGTTCAACTAGATGGTTAAGTACCTTACTTATAAGATACTATACTTATCAAATCGATACATATATTGTATACTAAATAACTATACTATAACTACACTACACTACACTACACTATAATATAACCCAACCTATAACTGCACTATAAATTTTCAAATTTTTGATAATTTCATTCATAATTTAATAGAACTCGATGAGCTCTGTCAATTTTGTGTATTAACACGCTTGAAATTTAAAATTTCCCGTTTTGTTAATACGAGTATAACCCATTGTTCAAAAGATGCACAAATTCCTAATTAAATGATATACAAGGGCTAAATGAGTTCTAATCAGAATGCGAATTTCTACTAAAAATATTTGGAAATTGGAAATATTTCATTGTTTTGATTGTAGAGTAGGTGTTTATCTGTAGTTAGTTTACAAACTTACTGATTTGACAAACATACAACCACAGAAATACTACTTAAAGTACCAATATCATATTATATAAAATAATATAAGGTATTTTGATAAGAGCTCACGATAAAGTGAGAAACACGCTCTCTTAAAACCCCTAAAAAAATAAAATAAAATAAAGCTAACTATAATTTTTATTAGAAACAAGCTAGACAAACTCATAAAATGTGAAAAACATTTGGAGAATTTGCGTTTACAAAGTATGCCAGGGTAGGGTATCATGATCAAAATCAAAAAAGATCTTGAATGGCAGATTAAAGAGGCTCTAGTACTTTGTATTTGTACTACAGTGATAAGTATATACCTTATGTTTATGTATGTATATATAAGGTAGGGTACTGTATGAGAATTGAGATTTTTTGAGAACATAAAAGTAATGAGCCTATTAAATTCTTACAATTGTACAATTCTCAAGAAGACATTATTACTATTTTTATTAGATTTTATATAGGTACCTACTTAGTACATACTTACTATTAGAGTATGTATAACATGTAACATGTATTAACATTTCAGATATAGCCCAAAATACACAGAGAAATGGAGAACCCTTGATATTCAAGTAATTTTAGTAATCCAATACTGGAGAATAAAGAGTTGTACAAATGTTAGCCTCAAATTTTATACTCTTGAATGGGAGGAAAACAAATCTGAAAATGCCCGATTCTCAATACATTATATTATAAGGGTATCAACTGAACTATAGGTGGAATTATGACAATATAAAGGGCATTACAAGGGGTTAAAAAATTGAAAAAAGCTCAAAGCTTAAATATATGTGCTCTCATGTGTAAATGAGGATAATGATGTCGCATAAAGGACTTTTTGTGCATTTTTATCCTCCCCCCCCCCTCCACCTCCTTTTTTAAAGTATTAATACTACAACGATGATATAATATACTCTAGTTCATTTTTTATTTTATTTTATTTTATTCACTTTTCAATTCGGAGCAAATAAAATAATGTATTTGTAGTAATGGGACAAATAATATTCCGATTAGACAAGTAAAGGGATCTTTAGTTTCAATAAAAAATTTAATATTTTTATAATTTTCTGATTCATATATCTACGACCTTACTATTTACTTAAAGCTTTCATCATAAAAATGTTTTATTGCGTACCAAGTTAAAATTTTATGAAAACTTTAAAAACTATCATTTATTTTACTTAGCATTAGACATTGATATAAGTAGGTTTATAAAAATTGTTAAAATTTTCTTTTAATTTTATTTTTAGATTTTTTGCAAATTTTCTTGATTGGTAAAAAATTGTCTAAAACTTGAGAAAAATTGATTAAAAGAATAAATGCATTTTATGAGTAGGTCTAATTGCTTGTAGGGTTGATGTCTATTTGTATCATGTATCCTTATTTAGGGGACAGGGTCATGTAGCAAAGGCCGACCGCATCATGTCCAAACAACGGCTAAATATATTCCCTTTATATCATAATACTTGTACTCATTTTCACAAAGTAAATTTGCATTCGAAGAACCCCTCAGGTCATGTCATGTGTCTCGTGTAATGTGGCTTTTGAAGTGCATTCAACTGGATAACAACCCTTTATTCACAATTTCCCAGTTTTGTCAATGTAAAGCCCGCGAGGATAAAACAAAATATTAAATGGAATTTATCTCTTCTTCATGCAATACCATCTAATAACCAGGATATTAGACAATCAATTCGGATTTTTTAATTTTACTTTTTCACCCTGACAATTCCTATTTGTCAAATAGATACTACCTATAGGTACTAATACTACCTAACAGTATGAAGTTTCAGGTCAAATCCAGAGCAAAATAATAATACATTTTAAAAGTAGATATTTGCTCAGTATCATTTTCTCATACTCGTACGTACGTAAGTATATTATTTGACAATATATTTACTTTAGTCATATTTACTTTGATCTCAATTTCTTTCACTACTTTCCAACTGTCATACCACCCAAACAAAATCTCGAATCTCTGGTCCAAATTTGGCAATTAACATGGGACTTCCAACCTTAAGTCAGAAAAGGAGCAGAGGGCTCTAATTTTTTGAATTATTTGCACTTTGTATTAGGGCAATGTGTCCATATATTGATGAGACTTGAAATTAGAATCAATAAATCTAGCTCTTATTTAATGGTAAATATTCTACTCGTATTAATAATAAGTATGTACCTAAATTTCTAATCGTAAGTACTATTAATGTACATATGTATGTAGGTATCTGGCTAAAATCGTCGAAAAAGGGTTTGGTATTTATGTTTGTGTGTGTAATTTCTCATAACGATTACTTAAGTGCTCGCCTACTACACATTATTATTATTATTACTATTATATACTTCCCCCATCAAAAGGTATATTTATTGCATTATTAGTCTTACAAAGGATAAAGCCCATAATTAATATGACACGATTATCAACCTGCTGAACAACCACGAAAAAGTACAGCATGAATTATACCATTATATACTAGTACTAGTCTTTATATGTAGTACAATACTGATATTATGTTTATCGAAATAAATCAGGATAAATATTATTATAAATATTGTTTCATACTCCAATTACTTTCCTATTCCTCAACAAATAAATACACTCGGATGTGCATGTCACACCAAACAACCAAAAACCGAAACATAGTTATAATAGGTAAATACTTACTAGTAGTATGTAGTACTAGTTATGTAATGTATAATTTAGCTCGTAGGTAGCTTAGAATTATTTCGAACTCGTTTAGATCGAGTGGGAAGAGCGAAAACGACAGTTTTTGACGGATCGCTTTTAAATACTTACTCTACTACATACTAGATTTCTCAAATCTACACTTTTTGCCTGCCTGCTTGGCGGATCTACGCGTTTGGGATTCTAAATTAAGTTTTTGAGAATTTGCAATATTACAGAATAGTAGGTACTAATATTAGTAGAAGTATACGGATATAAGATATACTTATGGTAAATATCCGAGTTTAGAATTCCACAGTTCGAGTTCTCGGGTGACAAGGAAACATGTCCAGTAGTCAGCAAGGTTCTTGGTGATAAATCACACAGTTGGATTTTGACGCAATTTCACCTGAGCTGAGCCAACCTCATAAATTACAAAATCTTTCTACTCATTACCCAAAAGATACCTACAAATGCCAGTAGTAATGTTATGTATGTTGAAAAAATGAAAAAAAAAATTTAAATCCAAAGGGATGCATACTTTTCATGAAGAACCTCAGTCTGAACACTACCGAAAACAGGGTTGTCCAAGTTATACAGGTATGATTTTTCCAATCAAATCTAGTTTTGATACCTAATTACATACACTAATAGACCTCAATTTTGAAAAAAATTATAAATTTCCAAAAATTTTGATTTTATCTAAAAAAAATTATCGAAAATATTTTACAAAAATTTAAATATTTTCAACCCTGAACCCGAGTGCTTGTACATAAGTAAGTGTGTATATATGTACACTAAAAACGGGAAATTAAAAACCAGATGAAAAAGTCCAAGTTTCTAAAAACTACATATTTCACTCTGCACATACACATGTACCCCTAGAAAAGGGATAAAATATGCTTCAAGAACAAAATCTTACAAAATTACAAAGTCTTACAGCGTCCGATCTTCAAATGCATTTAATACCTTTAACTTTTATCTAGTACACATGTATGTTTATGTGTATGTACTACTACTACAAGTACAGATACTATGTAGGCACAAACACTCATCATAATACTTTCCTTATCATCATATGTAATTTCTGTGAAATACTATCCAATAAAGAAAAGGTTCATTTGATATGCAAAGTCAGTAGTCACCAAAAAGGTTAGGGTCCAAGTAAGTGTCGTGACAAAAGTCCTATACTAACTACTACTACTTACTTGTATGTTACTACTACTACTATGGTAGCTACCTTAGATGACCAAAAAGATTTTTTGGTCAACTTACCTGAGCTCGTGTCAAAGTGACAGATTCATATCAGAAATTCATTTCTCATCGAAAACAATACCAATGCCAATGCCATGCCTGCCAGTGAACTGACTGATATAAAGGTAGGTAGGTGCTTTAGAAATTTAGAACTTTTAGAACTGGACCAGATAAATGCTTTTTTAATGAGGAAAACCCGAAAAGATTTAATTCTCAAGAAGAAAGTAATTAGTCAGTGTGGTCAGATAGGAAATGGTTATTTGCACGCAAGAATTCATACACAAGTCATAAATATTATTTGAGAATTTTTCTCAGACTGAATTAGTAGTAAATATTATACAATAGATATATTTAAAAGAAGTAGGTAGATACTTTTAAAACCGATATGTATGTATGTTATGTATGTATGTACATACCATGTATGTGTGGTATAAATCAAAATCTCTTTCATCTTTTTTCAGTAAAATTTCCAGTCAAAATCAGAAACAAAATATCCCTTAGCGATGATGGCCGATAGGCGATATGTTTGATAATAAGATGAAATACAAAATAATAAAATTGTGTTTTTGAGGAAAAAGAGACGTCATAAACACACATTTGATTTGCTCACAAAGAAATGATCAAATGGAGTTTCATAGAGTCGCCAAAAAAGTAATTATTTTAACAAAGTGCACAGTCGGAGACCTACATGATCAAAAACTCAAAACCTCACCTTTATTTTGTCAAAATTTTATTTATTTTATAGTCTTTGAACTACTACACAAACTTACTAACAACTACAAACTACAGTCTCTACAAGTAATTGTAATGGTATTTTTTTCACAACATCCACATCTAACTCATTATCATCAGTTCAAATCGGTTGACCAAACAAAGTCTTTGATTTATTCCACTTTACACTAGGTTTTATGCAAAAGCAATATTAGACTTTGATATCTCGAAAATTATATTTTAAATCTTAGCTGGACCATTGTATTTTGTAACATGTCGAAGACGCATAAAATTTTCAAAAAGATCATAAAATTGTAAAAAGTTAAAACTACATACCGCATACACTACATAGGTACTACCACTACTGCGATAAAAGGATTCATTTAAGGTGGGTCTCGCACACGCCATTTCAAAATCACAATTTTTAAAATTCAATTAAGTCGCTCTTTTGACTTTTTTCCTTCAAACTCAAGTCTCAAAATGCGACTTTCTGTTTTTTATCAAATGCTTGATATGACCTGATATCTAAAAATTTCTTAAGATATCTCAACGACAAAAGTAGGGTACTTATCATGTGTTAATGTGACTTTTTAATTGTAAATGCAAAAAAAAATCACAAATAATCTAAAATTAGTGATAGAAATAGGAGTCAATAATTTTTGTTATTTTAGCATTAACAATGAATAGACTTACATAAAAGTAGTATATTATAATGGTGTTTTAAGGGCTGTTCAAGTATAAAATAATATGATTTAAGAGTGAACAAAGGGCTTTTTGATTCTTTCACTGTGAGAATCCATTTATTTTACAGATTATCGTAGTATTACAATGATCATATATCTACATATTATGTACCTAAGTTTAAGTTTAGATCATTAAAAATAAATAGGTGGTTGAAGTGCACTTTTCAATTCTACATTATATTATATATTGTACATAAGTACCTACCTACTGGTACTTGTACTATAGTACTTATAGTTAGTACCTACCTACTATAGAAATGTATTTATATGGTAAAATAAATATACGAAATATTGACACCCGTCCAAACAATGGCACAGGGCCAGAAAACCAACAGCCCGGATAATAAATTACTGAAATATAATAAATTACGTACATATTAACTGCGAGTGCATTAGACTTTTTATTCATTTTTTCACCATTGGATTAGGATTTTATTTTTATGGTCTTGGTGGTTTGGTGGTTAATCCATGGACAAATTTCAAACTGAGGGGATTGTTAACAATGGTAATAAAATTTAAAGTATTTTGAGCTTGAGCCAATGGTTTTGTGTTGTGAGATTTTCATCACAAACTGTACTACTTGTAGTAGAAGAAATAAAAATAAAATTTATATCAATTTAATCATTCTGGAATTCAAGATCAAATCGGGGATTTTTTGGGGTTAGGCGAGATCAATTGGGTGAGATAAGAAAGTCAAATATCTCAATTTCAATTGTGACCGGAAGTCAATTGAAAAAAAATATTTTTGGGTACTTGTGACCAAGTCGTTACCATTTATAGAAATATTTTTATTGTCAACCTGGGCTTCGTGACTAGAGTACATTCATTGGCTCAATTATGCCATTTAAAATATACTCTTTACAGGGTACAGTGTTTTTTTAAAGAAAAGTTCGCAGAATAAAAAAGGAAATCGGCTTTTTTTCTCGGGTAAAATTGTGGAATAAATCCGGAAATGCGGTTGACCAAAAAATATTTTTTTATGAGAAATCTTCAAAGAATCATTAAAGTCAATATATGTATAAGTAAATGCATGCAAGCCTAAAATTAAAAAGGACTTTTGACTTTAAACTTTCTTTTTGATTTTGAAACCTTTCATTCGACTTTATTCTTTATAATATGTACTTTATAAGACTTACTACTATAAAAATAGGTATTTAGATATCCTTTTCCCATTAAAAGTCAAATAGCTATTTGAAATCTTTAGAATGAGCATTCCAAGTTGATAAAAATTTCATTTAATTCATTTCATGGTCAGTCACAAAACTCTAAACCATGGATCAGTCACAAAAGATCAAATAAACAGATTTATAAAAAAAAAAAACTTGTCAAACTTTCAACCTATAGCAATACATACAACTAATACATTAATGTATGTATACAGTATACAGACAGATTGTAAAAAAGTATTAAAAGCAATCTAATCAAAAACTTTTAAAAAATCCAAATATCTTAAAGGAAATGACATTTTTATAATATTGGTTTTTTTCAAATTCCAATATCAAAATATGTAAAAAGAAGGAATTCAATGAAATTCTTCAGAATGCTCCATAGTACCTATGTAGTGTATACATGACTTCTAATACAACAAAGTTTAAAAAAATCTATTTTGAACTCAAAAAAATTCAATCCAATCATTGGAATTTGAATGGTCAGACATTTATACCAAAAAATCAAAATATATTTTCGCATGAAAAGAAATGATCAAAATAAAGTACATAGCATGATCTATAGGTAATAGGTATACATATCTATTTTCATAGTTTTTTTTAAAAAAGAGTAAAATGTGTAAGATATAATAATCCAAGCCATTAGATTTGTCAATAGTAAAAGATCCTTTACTTACTTTCGCTTCGTTTACTATTTGATTTGATTTGAAAGGTCCAATAGAATTGAGAATGTCAAGATTTGAATCGGAGAAAGAATTTGATAAAAAAAAACTAGGTATGTAGTAGGCACATACATACATTATAGCTATCTATAATTCTGGCCTAGTCTTCCAGATAAAAGGGTTCACTACCAAACGAAGACAAGCACTTGAATCGAATCGAGAAAACCCCACATATCTGTAATACCATGAGTACTCAAAAGTATTTACTATCTTGTCTTTATTCTCTTTTTATTTTCAATCACATCAAGAAAGAACCATGTAAAATACTTACATCTGATCTCAAAGATCTTCAAGAATAGCGCCTTTCCCTCAAGGTTTCAAAGCCCTTAAGAAGTCGTCAGATGGGGGAAAAGACTTAAAAAACATTGCCTCGACTTGACTTGGTATTACATAGTAATATTCTGGTATGTTGGTTCTTATCCTGATTATGAGCCCCTTCAAAATCTCAGACCTTGACTTGAATAATCATATGGTTAAAAACTGAGGGTAAGTAATTACACAAAATATTACACTCTTGTTATTTCTCTCAACTTAATCAAAACCTTCATTCTCCTTTAACTTGCCTTGAGTACTTACATTAGGTACCCTACAAATATAACTAATCATCACACATTCATTTTTATTTTTGCCCTTTGAATCCTATCGATATTTAAGGGGCTAATTTGGTTTCATTTTTACCCTCAAGACTCAAGTCTTGAAAATTAGTGGAAAAAGAGCAAATATTCAGAGATGATTGTAAATGTATTTATCGTGCTCACTTATTTGAATTATATCGAATAAATATAGTTATAATGTGATACTTTTTCCTATTAAATACATTTACATACTGTAGACTGTAAGGGAGGGTATTGCTATTTGCTATTGATGATGATGGTGGATGGTTGATGGTATAAGTAGGCGAGAAATTTGTTCAATTGGTGCAGGCATTAATATCATCATCCATTGTTTAATCATATCTCGGGTATATTAGGAGATAGGTGGAGAATTCCCAATCACGATATTCATATTTATCTGCTCTACAAAGGCCTAACTAGCTCGATAATGTGCTTTCGAAATCGACTTACAAACCGAACTCTTCTCTTTTATTCTCTTCAACTTTATGCTGAGAAATATTTCATCCCATAAACCATGATGATAATAATAATATAAAAAATATAATGTAATCAAAATATTAGTTCATCTATACATAACATAATATAGAAGATATGAGTAGCATACATACTCGTAGTATGTAGTAGGTATGCGATAAATATAACCTATCCACACATAATACTTGAGGAAATTTACACCCATGTGTACCTATACTTAATATACATTATTTCGGATCACGTTTATCCAAGTCTCGTTTCACTTGAGAATAAAAAAGCAGCCAGCTCTTTCCAGGATTATTTATGGGCCAAATATCGCCAACTGAAAAAATCTTCACACGATTTCTTCTCGCTCGAATTCCAAAATACCTGCACTATTCCTATTCTATTGTACTATTATGTATGTACCTATGTATATACGAAGGGATAAGTACAAGTATGGTAAAAAAAGAGTTTAAATGGTAATACAACTCGAAATATTGAAATAGTTTGAACAGCAGGTAAGTACTACATCTGCATCTGAGATTTCCAGTCGACCAGAGCAAATGTAAGGAAATTATTAAGGTGTGCTTTGAAATCAAATTTCTGATTTCAGTAATGGAGTGTACCGTTTTCATCAAAAAGTAATCAATTTATTTTTCTAGACATCTCACATAATAGTACTATAGTATATTATAGTAGGGTATAGTAGGTAGTACCCTACTAGTTATAATGTTACTGGTAGTTGAGTAAATTAAAAATTATCTAGTAGGATGTGTAAATCAAATTCCAAATATGCAAATATGCTAATTGATTTTGCTAAATAATTATTTGCTCAGAGTTTGAACCTCAAGCTTCAAACCTGTACTAGTAGAGTAGATAGGTGCCCATGTTTTAAGGATAAGTAAAGTAAAGTAAGTAATGGATAATTTATGGAGTTGGACTGTAGTATTTATTTCTTAATTAAAGCTCGTGTGCCAATACTTGTTTATTTAAGTTTTTTTGAGTGGGGTCAAAGTCAAAGTGTCGGACCGACTAAGGGCTCATAAGGGACAATGAAAGTGCTGCCGCTCGTTGGCCGAAAGCACTTTGAGGGGAGATGTGAGCCGAAAAGTCCTTATTTTTCTCCTACCTTGTTAAATGCCAAGTACAGGGCCTAAGGGTCCTCGATTTTCGAGTTTGAAAAGCCTACTTAGCTCAGCTCAACTCAGCCCTGAGGGCTGGCAAGTTAGAGTTTTTGATGATGATGATGAGATTCTCGAGTATGATAAAAAATTAGTCAGGCGAACAGGTAAGTGTACCAGTGTACCTACTATCTACAAAGACTACACAGTACCTAGCCCTTATACTTCAAGAAGGCTCAAGATTTGGTTTTCGAACTTGGCAATGACTTGGACTAAAATAAATTTATAAATTTCATTTTATTTTGTCTCTCACATGCTCAAGCCAAGTCTCAAGTCTCTTCTCAAGAGAAAAAGAAATAGATTTTTTGATTTCAAGACAGGTATATTTATATAATGTACATCGAGATAAATGAAATTTGAATTGTTGAATTGAATTCACGGTCTGCTGACATATCCTAGATGAGTTTGAGTTGTGTAGGGTGACTTTGAAGATTTTTTTAAAGAAACTCAAATCACGGCCGACGACTTTAAGGGCCCCCTCAAAAAAATCACAATAGACTCTATACTAACTGTATAAGCACTTGATACTTGATTATAATCATCATCATCATCATCATCAGCTTTTTATCGAACTTTTTTTCTTTTCTATTATCTACTACCTATATAGAAGCACCTTATCTACCCAATATAAAATACTGATAAAATGAGGTGACCAAAACTTTTACTCAAATCATCATACCTTACCGATTATAAATTTTATATTGAGGCTAATTTCCTGATCACCGCCGCCAACCAGCACCAGCCAGCTATTTTACCCACAAACTGGTAGATTAATAAACTGGCCATCAAAATTAAATTGGACTATCACTAGTAGTAGGTACCTATATGTATTAAAGAATTTCAATTTTCTAAGCTTTTAAAAGATCATAAATGGGTAATGGTGCTGGATCATCGTTTAAATTTATGAAGGCTACCGAGGTAGAAAAGCGAGTTTATAGTAATAATTAGCTGTTTAGACTTGACTGAGAAACAAGCCTATGCTTAGTGTATAATATGTGTGTATACTCGTATACATATGTATGTACAGAATAAGTAACACATGTAAGGTAGTAGATATTCTGGGCTGTTTAAATGGAAAAATGATGATGATAGGATCATGTATTTATACTACATAAGAATCTGCCTCACATAATTACAATCCAGGTGTAATAAATCTCTATATTCGGGCACAACTTGTAAGCTTTTTAACTCGAGTACAATTTTTCGAAGAAGGGGACGGTCGGACAGGTTCGGAAAGTGTTCAAGAATAAGTATAAGAAGATGAATTGTAAATGAAAAAAATTCATCGCCAAAGGTGGGTGAATCCTAGAGAGAATCGAAATCTCTCACCTACAACCCTTGCCTTTGTAAAGCAGTACTACTTGTACCAAAAACATAAGTTCAACTATCATTATGCACTGCTAAACTACTTATACTCGTATTAAAAATATATTAAAATGGAGAAATACATAATATTATACTATACTAACTACTACTAGTTAGTTAATAATATTAATATTGGTAGGTATATTGTCTAATGCTGTTTTATTAAATATTTATGGCTCCCTTGTCGCATTCGCGATTCGCAAAACCCATAACTCTTTTGTTTTTTTTCCTCTCAAAAGGTGCTTGAAGGTACCATTTAACGAGTCTTCGATTGTTGTTTCATTTGTACCATGTACTATGTTACTACAACTAAGTACATGGAAACCCCTAAGAAGTTACAAAATAAATTGCTCAGTTACAGCATTCATTAATCCCCGAATTAATTTCCAATTACATCAAATATACGATTACATTCTGGCTTCCAGGAGCAAACAAATCAACGGCCATACCCATACCCATCTATAAACTCATACATTATGCAAGTTGGCAGTCAACCCTCAAGTCACAATAAAACCTATAACCTTATCCTATTACCATTACTTTGGAGGGCACTATTATGGAATTGGTTTTTTTCTCCGATATTTTATATCTGTATATACATAGTATACCTACTTACTGATGTCAGTACAAAGTCATCCAAATTTTGAAAATATTATTACAGAAATGGAGAAAGTACTTATGTACTTAAGTATGATTTAAGATCATTAGCTAAAAGTAATGAGAATATACTTAAATCTTAAGTGTATATATTAAACTATAAAAATTTTAGTTTCAAATAGGATAGTTTTGTTTTGAGTTAAATCCTTCTTTACGATATTTTAATATTTCTCTAATGCAAATATTTTAAATTTTTGTTAGAAAAGCTGTATTTTTCTTATAAAAATTGATAATAATTTTTGTCAAATTGTCTTTTTTTGCCTATAGATATATGTTTAAGTCTAAAGGGTATTTAGGTGTACTTTGCCATCTCACATCACGACGAGTTCCCGCCCACTGCGCCAACCATCAAACCACAATTATCAAAATTTACAATGGTTTTAAGAAGATGACTTTGCTTTTAGTGTAGTAGATAATGTAGGTAATAGAAAAAAAAAAGAAATGAAAAAATTTAAAAATCAACCCTTTTCATATCAAAGTATCAACTTTTCTACAACATTTCATCAAGAAAAAAAAATAGAAAAAATACACTTTCCAATGGCACTCTGCTGGGTTTTTCAAACCAACACCAACCACATAATCACATAATAATAATTTTAATTGGATTGTAAACGTACTACGGTTGCATACCATGATTGTATGACTGAAACAAGTTGAATTTTTTGATGATAAAAAAAGAGATTTTTTCTAAAAATCCGAAGATCTACAGCAGGATTCCCTCTACTGCTTTTTGCTCTCCAATGCCAATGAATGAGCAAAGGATTACAAAATACAAATAAAATACCTATGACTCAAAGCTACACAACAATACAGAATATATATTGGCTCATTCAATGAAATAGTAGTACTTAAATGGGAAGCCTTTTTTTCCCTTTTTTAAGACTGCTAAGCTTTGTTATTTTGCCTCTCCCACAACCTGACTACCTAGTTCAAATCCTCCAAGATATTTTCAACTTTTTGTCCTCAAAAAACCAGAAGATCCTAATCCCTTGACATCTACTTTTCTTTCTTTCTTTCTTTACCTACCTACTCTCCTGTGAGAATCTAAAGAATTTCAGAATTTAAGAAAAAAAATCATTTCATTCATGAAAACAGAAGGGAATCCACAAACTTCCTACATACCAGTAGTAGGTATTGCATTTATGCATATTCAAATATTTTAAATCTTCTTCTTCTAAAGATAATGGAAAAGTCTCAAAGTTCACTTGCAAATACACAAGTTTAGCTACTTGACAATTATCTTATTTGAATTGCTTTCATATCAACTACCTACCCAGTTAGGTAAGGTACCAATCTAATAGATACTTTGAATTTGAATAATCATATCTATCAGTACTAGTCAAAAAGGAAAAACATTTGAGATTTGAGAGATTCAAGGCCAGTTGGCTCATTGTTTTCTCTGCATGATATCTCCGTTCTACATATACTTTTCCATATTACTAGCACTATAAAGTGGCACTACTAAAGATGAGTACTGAGGATACTACTGCTAGAAAAAAGTTAGTTAGATATTTTTTTATATTGAAAAGTCTGCTCTGCTCCTTTTTCTTCTTTTACAATTTCAAACCTTGTTATGAACAAACGAGCCTTCCTTCATCTCATAAGTACATAAGTAGGTATTATTACTTCTAGTAGTACTTCTAGTAGGTATGTACCCCTGTATGTATGAAGCCTGAAGCGAATTTCGTTTAACTTGCTGTACAAAGAGCTGTAAACTATTTACTATATGAAGTTTTTTTTACACAATTTCCAGGCTAAAGGGTAGCTCATAAAGAAAATGAGATGAGATGAGATGAGTTGAGCTGAGGGTTGTAGTTCTATTCTACAGTATTATAGGGCGTGAATCTTCGGCTACAAAGCCTTAAACTTAAAACTTTGGAGAAAAATTCCACACAACACTTTCGAGTCAGGTCCGACAAAACCAAAAACTACCTACCTACTTGCCCCTTTGTACCAATAACTTTGATAATAGGTCAGTGTCAAAACCCTATTCTACTACCTGTGTATCAGTAGTAGATGGCCCAAAACTAACTACCCATCTTCTATGGACATTTCAGAACAAAAGATTTTCAAAATAAATTATATCATCAGAGTTAAGGAGCTCAAAAACAACCAGCAGACCCTTTATTACTCGACTACTGACTGGTAACCGGCAAGTGATGCTGATATGATGTCGATTATTTCAAATTCTTTTATGTCAAATGATAACAATTTTTTGAAACACTTAATCAAATTGCCATTATAAAAATTTGTTCGTTTTTCTAAATGTCAAACTATTTCTTTCAAATTAGCATTTTTAATTATTAGGTATATTTGGTGAGTATTTTTGATATTTTATGTTTTTTTTTAATATTTTTGACGAATTTGTTATATGAACAATATACCTAATCATTGGATCTTATCTTTATAAGATGAATTTTTGTTGATAAAACAAGATATTTTGGGAGCGTCCTCGTACTTTTTAAATGAGTTTTATAGGTGTTTTAAGTTAGTTTAGAGGTTTAGTCTAATAAATAAAAGGAATGGTGCTTGCTTGAAGTGCATTTATTTTTTTTTTCAAAAAGGGTAGTTGATATGATAAAAAAATGTTTCTGAGTAGTTAAGGACTCCTGCTGATCTTTGTTATTGTGTCTTCACGGCTGTCAGATTAAGTGGAATCCAAGATTTAAAATTGTTTGCAAAACTATAAAATAGAATACAAATCACCCAACTCATTCTCACATAAAAAGCAGCAAAAATATTCCATTTTTAACCTTTGTCTACCCTATCCCCTAAGAAATGAAACGAATTCTTTTGAATTTCTATGAACTCAAAACTCGAGCAGCAAAAATATGCACTACTTTTAAGCATACTGTTTGTTCCCTATATTTTATTACATTTTGATATTTGATACACGAGATTTATGGTATTTTTATGAAAAAAAAAATTGGAAGCTTAGCTCTTGTATAGGCACGAAGTCCAGTGCAAAAAGTCATTTAAGAAAGCCATAAAAATCAGAATTTAGACTGAATTTGATGATAATCATTACCTTAGAGTATGCACTATGTTATTATAAAATTGAGTAAATAAATATTTCAGTACAAGTACTTATCTTACATAAATAACATAGATAAAGGTAGATCTATAAAAAAAATGATTGAAATCAGAATCAGAGCCATAGTAAATCATCTAATGGTAGTTTATGCCAAGTCTCGTATTATTATTGGTATTGGAAATTGTATCATCAGCTCTAGCTCACGTAGTCAATTACAATTGTTCTTGTACTTGTAAAATGAAATATTTAAAAAAAACTAGATTTGTCAGCAGTTCAATCACTTATTTATTGCAAATGAAGCTACTTTTTTCCCCCTGATTTATGATCTTACATTTAAACAGAGGTAAGGTACTGAAACCGAATAATTTCGTTTCGCTTCGCCTGCTTCAAAACTTACTTCAATTTATAATCTAATTTATAAATATCAGAATCTTTTCCCACAACCACAAACAACATAAAAATTTTGAAAAAAAGAGTCAAATACCTAAGTACTGATAGAATTAAATTAATGCTAGAAAACTCGAGAAGAAACGAGACTTGGTGCTAATAAGGGCTTTAAAATGTGAAAGAGATCGATTGAGAAATCTACCCAAGACAGATTTAGATTTTTGGCCTGTGAAAGGTGAATTACTCAGAAATATGATACCTTGATACCATAATTTCATAGTCAACTGATCATAAGAAATAATGACATTTTTTCCATCTTTACATGTACTGATAAATACATATGTACTTACTACTATAGTGCTGGGATATGTCGGATTGAATAAGCAAACTTGGCATTTAAGTGGAATTTTGTAAAACAATATTGTTTACACCCTTATGTGGATGACACTTATGAATTACTCTTTATTCCCCATATATATTTGTACTTGTATACTTAATGTACATTTATAAATATGTAAATTCGAGCCCCTCAGGATTCAATTTGGAAGTAGAATTAAAATTAAAAATTCACACTTTACTCAAAATTTTTAATTTTTTCAATGCCTATGACAAGCTATCCAAATAATTTCGACTTTCATTTATCTGTATTTCCCCAATCTACAGCTTCTACGCCTATTTTTTGAAAAATAAATTCAATTTTACTCATTAACCCTGTCTAGAGACTTTAATTTTAAAAACCATTTATTTCTTCATAGTTTTTTTTTGCTCCCGGTCTTATTTTTTGTACAGCATAGCAGCCAATCAGTAGGTACCAGAACCAGATGAGACTTTGGGTGTCTAAAGTCTAAAGATAAGGTATTTTTACAAAAAGTACCATTACTCTATCTATTTTCTTGTCACTCATTTTTCAAATCTGTACACTTGATAACATACCTTTATAAAATCCTATATTTTAAATGAGCCAGGTGTATTGTACAACAAAGACCTATCATTATCAATATTAACACTTTGCCAGCACCACCAGCATCAGATTTTCTATAAATGATTTAAAAATGTAATAAAAGGTTATGTATTACCTATGTATGTACTTTTATTATAAATGGTATTTTTAAGAGCCCTTGAGGCTCCTATTCACTTTTCACACTTTAGATTCTTCGTTGCCCTTTTATTTCATCTCTAAAAACTCTTTTACTTTTACTGGGCATAAGTATACTTCTAAGCCTAGTACTTTAGCATATAAGATTCTTTATAATTGACCCTTGACCTAAATGAAACTCACACAAAGAGAGGTGACTCGACACACCTTAATATTATTAAGGTTGTGTTGTGTTATGTTGTGTGTGTACAATCCCCATCTAATTCTCGGTAAGTAAGAAAAAATTACAATCCTTTTTTTCAAGATAACTTACAATTTACAATCAGGTCTGTAAAACAAGCAAAACTACTACTACTACTATTGATACATATGTATGCAGTATACAGTACTACATACTATAGTAATTCTCACTCTTAAATGATGTCTAAAAACATTCGAATCAAATTAAATCAAATTTCCATAAAAAATAAAAAACAATACAACAATCCCTCATGTTTGCCCAAACTATTAGCAATTAACTCGAGATTGAAGAGTTATGAGTTTGCCTACTAGTAGTACTATCAGTAGTAGTACTATTTATACTAGTATGTATAAGAGCTTTAGATCCTAAACAAGATAGGCTTTTTAGCATCACCAAATTGAAATAATTATGATAATGAATTTACGAAAAAATCTTAAATTCTCAATGGACGATTTAGGTACTAGATATAATGCTGTTAGTGTATGTACTTACTTACTATCATTAAGTACTATACTATAATCTGAATGCAATTGTCGTCGTGTCACCATTTATTTTAGTCGACAAGAAAAAGGCTCGTTAAATTCATATCTTTGATGGAAATCTGCTGATATTTGAATAATGCTAAAATACTATTCATTCTTAAATGAATTCCAATACAAGTTAACACATTGGCTCACCTAAAAATCTTCAAAAAATAAAAAGGTAATCTCGTCTCGACTACCATAACATAAAGTACCTCTTCTACCACGGTCACTTGGATCAGATTTAAATGGGTGGAGTCAATTTCAAAAAGCTTATCTACTAATCTTGTACTGATCTGATACACATTCTTATTCTTAAGTACATTTTATCCGATGTATATCGCCCAGTTCTTTTTACCAGTTAGTATACAGGTAGGCATTGGAGGTAATTGTGAAGCTCGTTACACAAAAGATAAATCCAGCAAAAAGCCAAAGTAAAAATTGCCTTTTTTCTTAAAAAGTGAGGTAATTACACATTTTATTTACGATCTTTGGATTTGAAACAGGAGTCCTTATGACTTATGCAAAATGACCCAATAAATATAGGATAGGATCTATGTATTTTACATAGATACTTTATATATAGACACAAAAGCCATAATAACTTGAATGCTTTCTCAGAAACCGCAAAAACAATCACATTTTGTGGACTTTATGTCTATAAGAAAAGTCATAGATTGTTAAATGTTCTAAGAGTCTAGGGTACAACTATCAGTAGTGGTTATACCTATTTGAAAAAAATGCAACCTCAGCAAATTACTGGCTTTGGCGAGTTTCGACTTGTAAAACTCTAATGATGCGGTCTAAGCTCTTTTTTCTCAAAAAAATCCAATTGCTCACGAAAATTGGAATATTTTGAAGAAAAAAAATCCCACACACATAATAGCACATAAATAGTGAATAATAAAATAGTACATATACATGGTGAGTACTTACATAACTAATTTATTTATTTACATATACAGACATATATACAGTAGTGCACACTACTGTATATTTAACTGGGCCATTAAAAATACGAGCAAATTATTGTACTACCATACCAGCATCTTAAGTACTACTATGGATTTAGTACAAATTTTGAAACTCATTTTACAATTTAAAATCTGATATCCAACATAATTTGATCCTTATTATTATTATGAAGGCAAGGGCATAAAATCGGTAGGTAAACCTGTCAAATATTTAGACCTTATGAACTGCGGTTTACTTTAATCCTCAAGAAATTTCTACTATAATCTATACTGAATTTGACCCCTGTCAAAAATCTATTTGGATTTTGGATTATTTGTAAACTACCTATTACTACTAGTACAAATACTGTATATTACTATGAAATTTTTAAACCAACTATTGACTGATGCAAGTGGATAAAGAAATGAATAGATTTTTTGGTTTTTTTTCGGGTAAATTTCATTGAAATTGGAACATGGAATTGAATAAATTCAAATACACAATACTAACTTATATAAGCTACAGTACAAGTAATAAATTATGTTTTCATGTTATTTTTTTCTTTAAAAATGGACGGAAAATAAGTTGACAATGAAATACTTATAGTACAAGGTTGAGGTATTAAAATCTACTATTACATAAGCTGGACAATGTACAAATAAAAGTATCCTAATATGTTTTATTTCATTCCGAATTTCTCCTTGTGACAAAAGAGCTTCAAAAAAAGTTTCTTTTCAAAATTTCATGTTCTCAACTAACTATTTACTATAGGTATCTTATGTATTTAAGTACATACATACATACATACTACTGGTCTACTAACGATAATAAGTAAAAGTTTTTCCAAGATTTGTACAAAAATACTTTGAAAAAATTTCAAGTTGAAAAGTGCATTATACGAATACTACCACCAATGGGTACAGTATAAATACAAGGGAGATATTTGGCTTTTTCCAAAATTGTATTTGAACTCTTGAGGGTTAACAATCGTAGTGATTGAATGAAAAAACTTTTTTTGTATTACATAATAGGTACTATGTAGTTAGTAATAGTAGTAAGTAATAAGGGTATCTTTACAAATTTTATGTGAAAAGATACCCTTAAATTACGACAATACAAGATCCCTATCCAAAAAAAGTCCCGACTGCCAAAAAATTCCATTTGTCATTAAATCTATTAAACTTTAAACCGAAACCTTACGAGTTGAGTTTTCATCAACACAGTGCCCAAAATATATAGAGAAAAATAATACGCCCATTCTATTTCATACAAATTATAGGTATCTCAGTACCTGGCCCAGCCGAAATTGCAAAACTTTCAAAATATTATTTTAATAGAGTAATGAAATAAAATAAATATAGTACAAGCCTATATGAATAGGTAGATAAAATATTCTGAGTTACAAAAAAAAATAAAAAGTGATGAAAGGTAGTTAGCAGATTTTGAATAGATTTAAATTAAATACACCACAAAGTTAATGACTTGTTATAGCCAACTACCGATTTTAAAAGCAGGTTTTAAATTTTTAAACAAATGTCGGCTTTTCTGTTCCTCAGGTTTCCCTCAGTTTTATAGGTAAGAACAAGAGGGTGGGTGTGTGACTTGAAGTCTGAGGAAATCATCATCATCATACTCTTCAATAATAATAATAATATTATGGTTATGGATTGGCCACACAAGATAGTTAGTCCATATATATTTACTCGAAAGCCAAGGTCTATTTAGAAAGATATTTTTCTTTTTTTATATATTTTTATTCGTACCCATCTTCTTATAGTACAAGAACCCAAGTCCTTTTTAGTAGATACTTAAGAAGGTACTATTAAAGATATAAGATACCTTATGCAATCCAATGGCTGGTTGTTGATGGGTCGTTTAGAATTTAGAGTTGAGGTAGGTGCTGATCTTTTTATTTAGGAAATGCCGCTTAGCAATCAGAGCTCATATTAAATTTTTCAATTCCATAATTGAGCATCTTAAGTACCTACCTACCTACCTAACTATAAGATAAGGATAACCATGACCAATGCCGACATTTCATTTCATTTGACTTGCTAACAAGCCGCAGACTATTTAACGAAAATAAGCAAACAAGCCACAAACATGCTTATTTAAGTCCGAATTTTTTTTTTTTTAAATCAATTTTAGTTCAAAAATACCACTTTGAAATTTGTTCAGTATTGAAAGTCAATTAATTAGGCACTATACTTAGGTATGTATATTAAAATTAGATTAAATGCTCATAAAGTCTAGAAATCTCATTTTACCAAATTAAAGCCCTTATAATTTTCTGTGTACGTATAAGTGCTTTCAATTAAATTTTAAATCAAATCAAAAACGCTAATTTGTCCACATATGAATTTAGAGATAATTGAAAATGACAGACAAAGGGCCAGAGGAAATTCGTTGAAATTATTTGAAATCAGGGCCAATGGTCAATCATACATAATATGTACAAATACTTACTCCATATGAATATGTTTGTAATATTTTATTATTTGTTGTATTAATACTACTTAAGTAGGATCAAAGGGAAACCACTTAGGCATAATTGAATTTTGAAATTCAAATTCAAACAAAAGAGATCTGTCTGCAAATTGCACCGTCAATAATCATAATCATACAAATCTAGGGTTACTACAGTGTATAATCAAAGAGTCCAGATAAATACTGATTCTCATATTATTATTATTGTATTCTGCCTACCTATCAGTTCCATGGTAGTAGTAGTAGATACTGCTAATAATGTATGACTTGTTTCAAGTCAAAAGCTCTTGAAAAAAAACAAATTTCATTACCCACAACAAATTATTTGAAATGAATGACTTGGTAACTTGGTACTTGTAGTTGATAGCTAGTAGTAGTAGTGGTGGTGGTGGTCAAGCAACTTTAAAGTAATCATGTATTTACATTAGAACCTAGTTTTATCAGAAGCCAAGCAAATTTTATGAAACAAATTACCATTTTCGATAAATATCCAGTCAGTCTGGGAAATTGGCAAATGGCCAAAAATTCTCATTTATTTTCTTTATCTTACCCAATAAAGCTAAATACCATATACCAATACTAATATCTAGTATCCTATAAGAAGTTAGCTGCAATATCGTAATCATATCAATATGGTATTGTCGGTATGTTATAGTAGGTAAGTATCAGTATGGATTCTAGATTCAAAATTCTAGATCCTTGTCTTGACAGTAACTTTTGGTGGATCTGAGGAATTTTCTATTTTCCTCACCTACCCTGTGTTGATTGTTGATAAAACAAATCATATCTGATCTCGTGACAACCACAAAGAATACCACCAGACACATACCTACCCATTTATTACTAGAAAAAAAGATTATAGAGACATATCTAAGGATAAGTATTTATTGAAGAAAAATGCATCTCATCTCAGGTGGTCTCCAATTACCCCCTTTATACATAGTACATAGACATCCTTTGATATATTTCTAACTCTTCCCCTGCCCAATTTCTGAGTCCAATCCAATAATAATCATCTCCACACCTCATCCCCAGCTCAATTGGACACACAATAACCAGGTAGCAGGCTTGATTAGCACAATCACATCTCATTTTTTTTCAAAAATAAGTATAATAACTAAAATCTACCCCTTCGAGACTTGAACCCTACTATACATACACTAGTATAATTTAAAAACACCTAACGAAAGTTACAAACGAGGTTTTAGTTTTAAAAGGGGCTACAAGCAGTTATAAAGAAATACATTTGGGATAAATTCTGAAAGCTTTCAAAAAAATCAAGTTTAGTAAAAAGTCCAAATGACCTCTTTTCTTCTACTGGATAACCTTTTACCTTAAAAGAAAAAATAAACATCTTAACTACCAGACTACTGGTAGTTAGGTCTAGATTGTACTTTACCGAGCTCTACTGATACTTGGCTCAATTAGGTTCAATTACAACCTGTCTGGTCTCATTGTAATTAGGCTTTTGGTAAAATGCAATTTCTTTTTTTGTTTAAGAAAAGGAAATAGGAGGATTCTAAAAGTCACAGGCAATTCTCATTTATCTAACTTTACTAGTAGAAGAACTACCTACAGTTTTTCTCCGAAAAAGATTTTTAAAAAACAATCGACCAAACAAACTTGACTAAACCATTTGTGACTTTTGACTTTATTTCATAAAAGAATGGTTTATAATTGATTGGTTTTTGAAGTATAATGTATACGTATACGTAAGTACAGTATAACGTCACTATTAAAGGTTAAAGTTCTTTACATTTCTTTCCCCAGTGAAATCCTATTAAATTCTAAGATAAAGGTGGACCACTTTGTCTTTGACTTTGACTTTGATGATAAAAAATGGAGGAAATTAAAGGTAGCAGAGTGGACAATTTTATTCCATTTTATTATTATTAAATCAGATGAACTAGTACAGAATAGTATCTAGAATAAAAAGAAAAAAAAACAAAGCCCTTGTGTCCATTGTCTTTCATCATTTCATCATCAAATAGAAATATAATCAAATAGTTAATAGGAAAATTCAATATCCAGTACAGTCCTTTGAAGACCACCCGCATTCTACCCAATTTTACTGAATATATATTTTTTTTACCCTGCTTCATCAATCCTGTCTAATCTAAACAGAGCCCTTTATAATATACATTGTATATATGTATGTGTATACCTGTTCTTTAAATGAATCGAAAAATTTCAATCTCCTCAATTACACATCTAGTAGTCAGTAGTAGTAGTATATTTTTAGAATTTAGACATCGAGACTATTTTTTGATGAACCCTTCAAAACCATACTGAGAAAATAAATTCAAAAGTCCGGCCCGATTTACACGGCCAAAGGAACTTTTTGAGGATATTTCGACTACCCATTAAATTTAAAATTAAACTCCTCATTATATTCGTTCCTATTTATGTATATCAGTTATGGTAAAGGATTCTTTTCATCTATTTGAAAGGAAATTGAGAAAGCAAGTGGGTATCACATCACATCACGATCGATTTGATTGAAAAGCCTTAGAATTTGGATAAAAAGATTTTTTGGGGCATTTTGAGGATTCTTGAGTATTATAGTCTGACAATGGGTAATAGGCAAGAAAGGGGTATTATAATTTACTACAAGTAAGAATAGTAAGATCTAAAATATATTTTGAAAACTGAACAAAAGGGATTTTTAAAGGAGAGGGGGGAGATTGATCTCTCATTAATTACGGGTATTTTCAATATTAAAAAGTAAAAATACTTATTATTATATGCATGCTTAGATTCTTTTATTCATTTTTGAACTACCTATACAGTTCCATGATCATTGATAAATGAAAATTTGAATCATATCTTGACTATTATTATTATTATTATTATTATTTCTTCATCGCTTAACCCTTTTTAATAAAATATCATAACCTCGAAATCTAAATCCAATACCATTTGCCCTTTTTATCCATTATTATTTTCATTTTGTAAAGTACCTACCAATACCTACTTGTACTATTTGTATACGTGAATGATTATTGAATTCAAAAGAGCTCTTCTTCCAATTGAATTAACCCTTAAAATATCATTCAAACAGTACATAATACTTATTATAATTATATATACTGATATATGTATATGAAAAAAATTAATATTTTTAGAAATACCTACTTCGATCCAAAATGTGCTTTATTTGGTTCTGATATGTTTCTGTTTCAAGTGTCAAATTAGATTTTACACATCAGACCATATTCACGAGGTTATGTTATGTTATGATTGATTAAAAAGAGCCATATTATATTATATTGAAAAGATTATAAAGTCAAAATGTCAATTATAAAATGTGTTTGTCAGTTTTTTCAAAGTTAGTTAGACACTCAAGAGTACAATTATAGACTTAAGTAAGTCGCCGTCTCGCTCCAAATTCCAAATTATCTATTTGTTGGCATCGGACTTAAAATTTAAGTTTTGTGTTTATGACAGCTTAAGATACTACTTATAAAGGTAATAGTACTCAGGTAGAAGAAATCTGTCAATCCATCAGTTTTTGTTTTAAGATTTTTTCAAAAAAAAGGAATTTATAGGTATATAGTTTATAGGTATATATGGTCAGTAAATTCCTAATATGAGGAAATCAGATCAGATCATCAGGGTTTACTTATTCAAGCAAGCTTTTACCTATGTAAGAATTAATAAATAAATGTACCCTACCTTCTACAAACAGGGTTGAAAACCCTGCTCATATGCTATGCTAGTTATAATTTTATTTATCAATGTAAGTATAATAATAAGTGAAAAAAAGAAAGTTTGTTTCTGGCATATCTGCTCATCCGAAGGGAAATCCAAATTGCCAAAGACCCTTCAAATAAATTCCACTTGCTTCCTTCGAACAATGAAGTATGTAGGTATTAAATCCTCCAAATAAGTAGGTAGATACTATGTATAGTAGATACTATGCACATACTTATCCTTAGATACATAACATATTACATATGGATACGTAGTATGCATGATAGAGATAGTTTCAAGTTGGCCGACTGGACAAAAAGGACAATCATCTTGTGAAACAAACCGTGAGAGCCAAAACCCCAATAATATTGTACTTTAGATAAGAAGATCTTGCCAACAATCTCATTTCATTTCAAAAATAATTTTCTTCACCCCAAATGTCTTTTCTGGAGATTACATGCTCAGCTGCCTTGACCATTGTCCAATCTAATAACCGATTTCACAAAACAAAACCTCAATTTGTTCCCAAAAGTTACAATGAAGTATGAAATATGGTCCTAAAAAAATTTCTTGTACAGATAACAGGTACCAACCTATACTCGTAGTATACAATCTTTTCAAATTCTTTGCGGATTATGTAAAATTTATGGCTTTCTCAAATTCTACAAAAAGTAAGCAAAAAAAAAGGCATTTAAAAAAACCTTTTCGTTGTCTTCTCTGTTAAGTTGATTGAAGTCTGTCGTCTTTTTGGCCTTATCAATTATTAAGTATAGTGTCTCTTACCAAATCCGAAGACTTAAAAGCTCGATTTGACTCGTGTGGACTTGAATCCAGTCATCAAGTGTAGAAAGGGTAAAATAAAAGAATAAATCCAATTTTTCACTTACCTATAGAAAAAAACAATAAAAAAAATTTTGATTAGATTATTTCGTATATTTTATTGCTTTAAAGAATTACTCAGACAAAGGGCTCACTCCCCACAAACTACATACATACTTACATACATACCATACCTACATTAACTACACTGCAAGTACAAAGTATATCTACTTTGTACAAAACCGATAATAACTAGTCAGAACATTCTAAGTCATAAAAAATAAGAAAATAAAACGAAAGCCTACTGGACTTTCAATTTCAACTCAAATCTCAAGATAAATACTAAAGTGACTCTTAAAACACATACATAGTCCATAATAGGTTCTCGTACTATACCCAGCCCTCCCAAAGTGAACAAAATTTAAGCATTTTTTAATCACTTTTTTACCTAAGTGTATGTTCAAATCATACCTACTTATACAGACTTCAGTCTACAACTACAGTATATTGAAGTCTTTAAAATTTTGAGTAAACAAGGAGAATTAAAGTAGACAAATTGATGAAAAAAATGAAATTAATTTTTTATCAAGCGAAGAAATGATGGCCAAAAGCAGAATTAAAATTAAAACTTACTATACCTATATTATTCATATGACATGACGTAAGTACTTTCCAATAGGTATGTAAGTAAACCTAGGGCCTTGAGTATTATAGGCTAAGCATGTAAGTATGCATTTATTCGAGAATAAAAAGATGAAAGGGGTGCAATTAAGCACCTTTACAATTCTAAATATAAATAATACTCGCATTAATTTTCGCCCTTTTTTTAGGTGGGACTTTAATTTACTTTTCTCAACTATTACTTATATAAAGTAAGTATGTAGTACAAGTGCCAGAGCCTTGGTAGTACCTACCTAGCTCTGGGAAAAGGCAAACAAAGATCCACAGAGATTCTTTGATCTCCTCAGCATTAAGCATCCTATATACCTACCTTCAGACTTCAAAGGAAAAGTTTTTATTTCTCAGAGTAAGTACTTATGAGCTTTTCAAAGAATTATTATTACCTTGTCTTGTACTACCATACCTACATACATATGCATGCACAAACTGCTATAAGTTATCCTAAGAACTGACAAAGTCTATAATATAATAAGTAAGTTAAAATATAATAATAATTCACAAGTCCAACTGGTATTTGGCAGTTTTACATGAGCACCGTCAGCTTCTCTTCATCTTTTTTTTGCCAAAAATAAAAAATAAATGAAATAAAATGATGATGAGAGAAAGAAAGAGAAAGAAAGAAAGGAAGAAAGAAGTAAATTTTATTAATAAATTTATTTAGTGAAAAGGGAATTACTGAGAGAGTTGAAAGAAATTTAAGAGTCCTCTCTTTCTTTATCCCAGTTTCCTCGTGAGAAGACGAAAACAAGTGAATTCAATTACAAATCTTCAAATGGATGATCAAAGGGGATTTTATACTACTTTTCTAGACAATTTTGACTACCTACCTTACCTAAATACAAGTACTACTCGTATATCTATACTATTAATGTGTAGATGCATTGTATAATTCTTTAAAAAAGGGTAGAATTATGGTAGATACAGTAAAGTAAGTCTGGATTCTGGATATTTGTCCTTCGAACAGAGAATAGTATTTTTATAATTGTACTTTAAAGTAAAGTAATGGGAAAATAAAAGGGATCAGAATTCGAAGGTGGAAGCCACCAATTTGAGTAGAAATATTTGAAAGAAATTTTAATTCAGATTCAGCTTACATCATGCAGCCATAAGATTCTATAATGCGATCTTCCGTAAGACCAAGCCCAATCTAATGTCGACTACTTCCATACTACAGAATATAATGTACTACTGCTATAATAGGGCTACAGTAGTAGATACTTATAACAAATGGGTAATATGCTTAAAGTATTGAATAGTATTTTAAGTAGAATTGAATGATACTCGGAATAATCTTCTAAATGGATTTGAAAAAAAAAGTGAAAAGAATGACGAATCGAGAATATATTTCACCGGATGAGACTCACATTTCAGTTCATACACTACCTATCTAGTAGGGTACCCTATACAATGTAATGTAGATACACCCTCAACCCTTACAAAATTCAAAATACTTGTAAGTATGTAATAGTGATCTGATATGTAGGCCTTTATAAGCCCTTACTTACTTTTTTTTCTCTTTAATTCATTCACAATTAAATTGGTTCATAAAGGAGTAGTGAGACTTGAATTAGAATTTACTCATTCACAATTTAAGTACACTATATACCCTACTTCAACTTTCTTGAAACTTATATACATACATACCTTGTATTACTACTAACACTAAAACCAGGGTTGTTAATTGCAACTTAGATTTGATGAACTCTTTATTTAAGGTAGCATTACTATTTCTGTTTTATAAAGTGTGAATTGCTATATACTGTATATTTGAGGATAAGGATATTAATAAAATCATAGTTTTTATACAACACTGCAGTCATATTTCCTATTTATTGTATAAACTTATAAGGGGTATTCGAATCATTAGTAGCATCCGGTAAAAAAAAGCTCAAGACTTGAAAGACCGACATCACCACTAAAAATAAATGTCTTCATCAACTTGTTCACTTTTTACTGTAGTACCCTACTGATAAAAATACCATGGTATAAGTACCAGCAGTAGCGCATCTGTATATATAATTTTGTTTGTCAAGATTTTTTTTATTTCATTTATGGTCATCCTAGGTCAAATGATGACCTCTG
>JAQIXA010000228.1:0-53629 GCA_034699045.1 Nanhermannia cf. coronata Gr-Ori-00579 | reverse complement strand
TTCGTCCACTCAAAGTCAAAAACAAAAATGCCATTAAATTTAAATTTGATTACATATGGGTCAGAATTTAGACTTTAGGATTCATGGAGGATCAAGGGCCTTAAGATAGGATTTAAGACATTATTTTACACCAAGTAAGTATCAAAGTTCAAAGGATCAGAAGCCTGGGCCTGAAGTGTAAATTCCCTTGTAAGCAAGCAAAATTACATTGATCAAAATTATTTATTTTGGCTCTAGGTGAATATCCCTTCTGCCAAAATCCCCCCTCGACCGAAATCCCCCCTAACTTATCAATTAAATAAAACTATGTAGAATCTCAATCAACTTATGTATGCATGCAATTATTCATATGATTATACACATTTAAGCCAATCTTAATTTAAAAAGTTGTTAATAAGATAAATATCTACATAAAACTTTACATTTTGAATAAAATATTTAAAGAAATTTGAATTTTAGAAAAATATTTTATATAGGTATATTTTATTTATTATTATGCTTGATTTGATAACCAACTTTTTAAATTAAGATTAGCTTAAATGTGTATTACCATATGAATAATCGAATGCATACATAAGTTTGATTGAAATTCTACCTAGTTTTATTTAATTGATAAGTTAGGGGCGATTTTGAAGGGGGGATTTCGGTCGAGTGGGGATTTTGGTCGGAGGGATTTTGACCAGAGGGGATTTTGGAGGGGGGATTTTGGCAGGAGGGATTTTCACCTAGAGCCGAAAAAAAGGTATGGAACAACCTATTCATAATAATATTTCCATATATCTTGACTCATATTTACATTTTATATTCATAATCCATTTTAGCATGGTCGCCATAATTTTTCACCAAATTTTCTAAGATTTTTTGGGATTTCGCGGATGATCTACAGACCTGGAAATCCTAAAATCATCCTAAAAAGGGTTTTTCTTTATGATGAAATTATCAGATTTAACCTAACCTGAGATATTAAAAAATGATCCCAAGTGCTTGATTCCTCCTCGTAGATTATATGAGTATTTGCAATATAGAACTAGAGACTATTATATCAAATATGATAAAGTACTACTTTAACTTACATGATCAATTTGCATCCATAAGGACCAAAAATCCAATTCTGTCCAGCAATCTGTCAAGATTGAACAAAAAAGTTATACTTTACTTTTTACTTACATCAAGAAAATCAATCTACAATTTATATCTTTTTACAATGAAGCAATTTGTCAAAGCCATTTCAAGTAGTTGCTTTTGTCCAAAACGCCAATATACGCCTAAAATTTTGTGGAAGTTACAAATACCTATAAGTATCATATAGGTATACCTAACTTAAGCAATAAGTGTATGTGCCTACTCTAATAAAAATGTATAAGTAATAGTAATAATAAATAAAGTAGGCTCAGTACAAAGTATTTCATAGCTTTATAAAGTATTAACATATTATAGTCTATCAAATAATTTTGAAAATTCAAACTAGGTATTTTAATTTTCTAAGCTATATTTATAAATAATAAATAATAAATCCTGTAGGTATGTTCTATGTACTATTTTTTGAAAATTTTTCTACAATCCTAGTTGTTAAATTATTTTTTGCAAACACTGGAATCTGAATTAAAATCATAGTTAATCAAATTACAAATTTAAAATGCGAATTTTAATATTTTAATATTGAACATATTTGATTTTTTAATAAAAAAAGATGAAAAATCTTCATAGATCACAAAATAATCTAATCTAAAGGCAAGTAGAATTGAGAATTTTTATTTCATGAGTCAATAAAAATTCTAGATTGTTTGAAAGTTTTCCTATGATTATTATTTAAGTTTTGTATAAACAAAATCTTCTATTAAGTAAAATACTTTAGTAGGTTTATTATCAGGTAAGGTAAGGTATATTTCTACTGAATATATTTGAACTATTATTCAAGTATGATAAATTGAAAACTCAGAAAAAATGATGGATCTCATATCAAATCTTTTTATTTTGAAAAAAGTCTCAAAATACATATTATAGAAAAAGTCTGAATAGACTAGGTACAGATAGAATTCATAAAAAAACTCTTGTTTTTAATCTTGAGCTGAAATTGTCAAACACTTGAATCTCAAAGTCACCGGGACATTTCAATGGAAAAAAATAAACTTGATACATAGGTAATACTTTTTGATTGATATAAGATACCTTGGTATTACTTTT
This sequence comes from Nanhermannia cf. coronata Gr-Ori-00579, assembly GCA_034699045.1. Lineage (NCBI taxonomy): Eukaryota > Metazoa > Arthropoda > Arachnida > Sarcoptiformes > Nanhermanniidae > Nanhermannia > Nanhermannia cf. coronata Gr-Ori-00579. The sequence goes on along the minus strand of JAQIXA010000228.1, from coordinate 51,445 downwards.
ACGTACCCTAAGCACCAGAACTAATAAATAGTAAAACTTTTTTGAGTTATTTTCAAATATACGAGTACTACCAGTAGATAGAGATATATTTACATAGGTATACATATAAATTCAGTATCTTTGTATATTACTGATATCTAATATTCATAAACTTATTTATTTACATGAGAGAATATGAAGCAATCATTTGTAACTTTACTTATGGGATAAATTAATTAAATGAATTGCTTTTTGAGTACCCTTTTGAGTAACAATATAATCCCTTAACATTATATGTAAGCAAATAAGTTGAGGCTTTTAGTTAGTAGGGTACCTAAAGTCTAGGAGATACGAAGTATTAACTGTGTAGTCTCTACTAATAGTAAGTAATAAACATACTTGAAAAACTAACAATTAGTGCTAGTATACACTAGGAGTTGTACTAAAAGCAAAGTGCATTACCAAATTTGAATTAAATTATCAACTTATGTGGCTCTTTTGGATATTATGTAGGTAGTTGAATTTGAATTTAATTTGTTGTGAAATTTAGGAGAATTTCCCAGAAAATTCTTTTTCAAACAAGATTATATTACATACATGCATACTTTGTTTTGAAGATACTCGGTAATGTAAATGTGCTTATGAAATAAAATAATAATAAGTAGGTAATGTTTTAGTTCTATACTTTAATGTAATTTCGTTAATCCTGGCAGTTTTGTAATAGTAATAGTATACTACCATAGTATGATTTAGTCTTTGTTATTATTTTTCCGTAAAATCAATGTAGGTAAATATTTTGCAAAGCATCCATCCAACTTAGTATTTTAAAATGTGGGTAAATGGCTTAATAATACTTCAATGCTTATCTAAAACAAAAAACAACTTGCACAAGGGTTATATATTATACTACTAGCTCTAATGCAACAAAGTATAATAAGCATATGATTATGGTTATGGATTAAGCTTTTGAATGTTCAGACTCAACGAAAATAAATTCAATGGAGATTGTAAATTTTCATCGGTAATCAAAATTTCTGTAAGCACTTTAGCAAAATTCAATATTCACTTATGTTTAGATTTAATATGAGTATAAACAGACCTTGATAATAAATAGATACCTACACTTGATAGTACATACTACATACCTATTAGTAAAGTGTCTCATTCTATTCTAGTAGTTTACATAAAAATATGAAATTTTGGAAAATATTAAATTACCTCCTTCATAAAAGTTATTTTCTGTACATCCTAGATACTTACATATTATATTATATATATTAAATACATACTTACTACTTACTACCTACTGACACTAATGTAAATGTAATACGAGTAATTGTATTTAGGTATAGTATTTTTAAAACTCATGGACATTCATACATATAGATACAGATACTGATAAATAGGTAGTAGGTACCTATGTTGATCTAAACTAGTAGAGTAGGGATAGTAGTTATAGATAATATACCTAGGTACTTAACTAATATTGAAAACTACTATTGACCAAACTGTAATTTAATTTTTCTCACAGAATTTAGTAAGTAGAGCTTAAAAAATGATTGTTTAATGTAGGAATGGGTAAAATAAATCGAGTAAATTACAAATTATAATTAAACTCACAACCACTTCTATTTCAGCATTTTTATTAGGTAGGGTACATTATATTCATACATTTAAAGATAAGTATTGGTAGAAATTTTATAGATTATTATCCTCGCAGTATATCTTTATAGATACCTACATGATTTTATCTTATTTGACTATTTTATTTTGTCCGGAATGAATATACCTACTGATATATTATCCAGGTAGGTACTATATTTTTTGTAAAACCAATATAGGTACGTACATATTTTAAAAATCAATAAAAATCATTCTCTTTTTTAAAAAATCACTAATCCTAAATATCATAAAATAGTCAAACCTTTCTACTCTACTATCAAATAAAACCTAAACTAACTATCACCATTCTTTAAGAAATTTTAAGCCCAATAGTATTTATGTTTAATATTTATAATAATGTAAAATTAATAACTTAATTTGCAACTTGCTTTTTTCTAATCCTAAGATTAGACAAATTTTAAATAGGAAGTAATAGTATAAAATAGGAATTGGGTTAATACCACTTATTCGGATTGTGTAATGCAAAATTTACACATTTTTAGCTTTAATATACATATGCAGGTACTGATATAATGTAGGTAGGTAGTATCTAGGTAAGATAGCTTATTTATTCCAGTAGCATTTTCTTAAGGCAAACAAAAAATTGGTACGTCTACTGTATTATATTATACTTCCATGCAATGACAGGATATTTACTTTTAATATCAGATTATTTATTCAGTTATTTAAAAGCATTTTATTGTATACCTTATGTGATTTATATTCATGGTAGATATGCAAGAAGTTAGATTAAAATAGAACAAGAATTGAATAGCAGAATTGATGTGGATAGTTTGAAAGCCAAGATATCTAAGGTAATCTACTGAATAGGTAGGTGGTATACCTACTGCGTGCGTATGTAATTATCAAATTGAATGAAAAATTGCAAGAAATTGAATACGTCAAAGGCAAGGAAAATAAAAATAAAAATGTAAATAAATGATTGTAATTTGTAAAGTAGACTTTCTCTGATTTCTGATCAATAAATAAAAGGTACCTACAGAATATAAGCAATACCTAAATTACCAAAGTAAATAGTAAGTAATGTAATATATTTAACTACTTCTTATTTACTATTTTTTATTTATTGAAAGTTTTCGTAAATATTTATCCAAAAAAATCTAATTGAAATGGATCAAATTAATATTTGTTTGGCATCCTGTGAAGAATTGAATTAAAAAAAAGTCAATTGAAAATACAAACAATTCTCTTTATAAGGATCTCATTCTATTTTCTACCATTATAATTTCAAGATCAAAATTATATAATATTATGTATATGGTGAATAATTGGTAAAATTCTTTGAATTTTGAAAAAAAATCGAGATATTTTCAAAATGTTTTTTTTTACATTTTTTTGAAAATTTAGTAAGATTACCCTTGACTCTTACGTTCTTGACTCTTATGAAAATAGATTTGTGAAATTTGTACAAGCAAAGAATAAATGAATTAGAGAAAGTTGACTGTATGTGCTTTTTAAACTAATTTGGAATTCAATCTAATAACATTAAAAAACTTTCAAAACTTTTTTCAAAAAAAGCTTTCTTTTCTTTCATTTCATTGAGTTTGAGTTAAATATCTTCTACATAATCAAAAAAATTCTAAATTTTAAAACAAAGTCATTAAAAATCTGTCATAAACAACTTATTTTGATCTTTATCCGCTATTCGCAAATATTTGTACATTTATATATTTACATAAAATAGCGAATTTATTTTTTCAATTTTCAATTTCTTTATAAATATTATATTATATTACATTGGTATTAGTACCCTAGTTGTAAAAGTTGTTGTACCTATGCATGTAGATATTACTGTAGATAGTAGGTCGGGTACAACATTTCAACTACAGTACAGTATAGGATTTAAATACACGTCATATTTCAAACCATCTATTGTAAATATTTATCCATAATATCTTTCATCAGCCCTCATTTGGACAGTATTAATAATTATAATTGATATTTTCTATTTTACATGAAAATAGCTTTCGGAAATTTGCTCAAAGAATAAATGAATTCGAGAAAAAAAGACAACTAATCTCATTATTCATTCTTAGAATTTTACTACTTACATATGTACCTACATATGTTAAATGTCAGTAATATAAATATATGTAGCAAAAATGTAAATACATTTTTAGTTCATTTAAAATGATAACAAAATATATGAAAAGTTATTTTAGAATCTTAATTTTAAGAGAAAACCCAGTACAAGTTTTTTGCAAACTTTCCATATTAAAATTTATACATCATTTTGATACTACTTTATTGAACAATTCATGCCTGCCAGCGTATTCCCTATTTATAATTCAACAAGATTTTTAAAAACTATACAAAAGATGAGTCAAGGTTAACTTTTGACAAGTTTAGGGACGATCCAATATTTAAAACCAAAATACATACTATCGGTACATGTAGCAAGTAAAGCTCATTTTTTTCCAGAAATTCTAATCATGTATTGTACATACATTATTTATACTATAGTTTACTATCGTTCAGTTTTGATATACCTATATAATGTGTGTTTTTTTAAAGCCAAAAAGTTCTAAGTTCTAGACATAATCTACATACAGAACAGAACACTATGATCAACCCTCAAGTCTCGATTTAAAATATTATATGATTATATTATAAATACAAGCATGTAGTAGCTTATTAAACATATACGTACATAGTAAGCAGGTCTTTGTGGGTGGCTTTTGTGAGATTTAAGGACAGATTTTATTCATCCATCTAATGACTTGTGAGCAGATTAGCCTTTACCCAAATATGGCATAAATTTAAATATTTATTTGCAAACTTTTTTGATTAGCAAAAAACTATCCTATCCTTATCTACACTAGAAATATAGATTCAGATTCACCTACTTATTATGTATAGATATATGGGTTTTCTATTTGACCACATTAATACAGTGTATTATACAGAGTATTTTAGAAATTTTAAAAAAGTAAAAAAGTTGATTTACCTCAAATATTAGGTCAGTCGGCATTGTTATGCAACATACTGCAATAAAATAAATTTAAATCAAATTAACAACAATAGAAAAAGATACTTATATATATGGTATTATGTATTTATATAGTTTAAAATACGATACTTGTAATGTCTATTAATTTTTTTGCAAATAGTTACTTCTATAAGATACCTACTTATTTAAATATTAAATAAAAGTGGGTGTAAAAAGCCATAAGAGAGTTTTTAAAGGTTTTAAAAAGAAAATATCATAATATAGATACGGGACGAAAATTTTGAGATTAATTTTGTTAGCATTTAAAATTTAAATGGGATACATTTAACGCTATTACTACTCCGTTCAACGTAATCATTATTTGCTTAAATCGAACGGAATTTGAAGGAAATTTTAAACTACTAGTCGGTTCTTATAATGTCAATATGTATTACTCATTTTCAATTTTATGGTGTAATTACGAGTATATAGATATTAATTTTATTGTTAGATATGATTCAAAAATTTAGTATACCTGCAAGATCGCCAACCGCTAAATTAATGATAAAAATATTCACTCTGGAGAGATGTTTGTGAAATCTTGAACAGGTGAGAACGAGGATGATGACCAGATTTCCTACCAGAGACACGACCATTAAAATGGACAGTGTGATAACTCTTTGGATTCTTGCCAGGGTCCAAGTGACATGTTCTTCGCCACCCTCGAAATAATCATCATTCGATGACAAAATGCTTTCATTTTCAAGAAAACCTCCTCCTCCACCATCATATATAGTAGTTTCGTTGTAATTCATTGGAAGTATTAAATCCATATTTTAAGCCCAAAAACTTATTTCTTTGTCTCTGATTTTATTTTTATAACGATATAATGTTAGGTACTGAGTACTGGTAAAGTAGTTAATTTATGGCAAACTTTTCTTTTAAACTTGATTCTTTTTACTTTTTTTTATTTTCTATCTCGTAAGTTTGGCCTATAGCAAATTGCAGCAAAGACTTGGGTATACAGGTTTGGTTCTTTGGGGGGATGAGCATCCGCCTCCGCTCCTGTAAAAGTTGGACTTGAAAGTTAGCCCGTAAAATTTAGTTTATTTTATTTTATTTTAATAAATTGTAGGTAAGAAAGCAGTATAGCATTAAGGATAAGTTCTTTACAATACCTTCTCTTCTCCTTAAAATGATTCGAACTTGAATGTCACTTTCTTCTTTTTTCTTACTTTCTATAGCTATTCATACTGCATATATCTACGTACCACTTACAGAACATACTACTGATATTTGTATCTTCTAATGTTTAATATTTCTAGTAAATTTTAATTGAATCTTCAATTAGTCTGCTTTCAAAGTTCTGCTTTATTATTACAGAATGGTTCTGCTTTCAAAGTACCTATCTAAATGGTGATGAAGATCAAAGAAAAGAAAAAACTTTAAAAGTGATAATAATAAAACTTTTCCTTAAAGAAATTCACTTTAAATTGCACTTATACTCATAAACCACAAATTCACTTACTAAATATTTATTATTGTGCCAGTAGGAATAGTTTACCTTATGTAGATCTGCTGACTTTGACTACTTTTTTGATAAATATTTCCATCCAAAAAGACCAACTTGCCCCAATGCTCAATTTAACAAGATATTTTATACAAATTGCCAATGTTCAGTTCAATTCAATTCAGTCCGTCTAGATTAGATCACAAGACTTTCGGCTCCAAAATAATAGAATTGTCTTTGGATTTTGACATTGATTTTGATGTCTCAAGTTTGGACCTTCGGGGTTGTCAAAAAAGTAAGAGAGATTGATGACTGGGTGGATACTTTTGGAAATTTTCGAGCTAAAGAGCTGTCGAAAACTTAAATAAAATAAAAGTTGGACTCTGAGATGGTCTTGACTAGCTTGAATCGGACACATCTAGTCTCTGACACATCGAGACTCCGACTCAGACTTGGAACCAAATTCCCCCAAGTTTTACTTTTTCCTCCAGAACCCGAATGAAGAATACTGTAAGGTTAGATAGAGGAGAAATGTTCAAGTTCCCAAAAAACCGAATCGGTGCGAAAATTTTACTTTAGGCTCTAAACTTCATACATAAGTATCCTTATATGTATGAACAACCATATACGGGTAATCAGAATATTATAATTATGATGCTTACTTATAGGAAGAGTATTGAAGTTTAGGTCTCAAACTCTGAAATTCTCAAAACGCAAATTACCCCAATAGGTCTTAAAAACACGAGAGAGAGAGATATGGGACATAAGGTAAATATTAAAAATACCTACCATACATAAACATACTTAATAAAAAAGGTATAGAGTACTTTATAATTATTATTTTGCGCGTTATTATATTTATGTATATTATACTCTTATATTTAGTACCTACTTTATATGGCATTCGAGTTACCAGAATCTCATCACTATCGTAAAGACTTGTAGTAGGTGTATAAAAACTAATGAGACTTCAATATTATTGCCATTCTCATTCTTCGATATTCCTAATTCCTAGTAGAGTATTTATCATTAACATTCACAATTTAAAGATGATTAATGACTTAATTTCTGCATTTTTGAATGTCAACTAAACAGTTTATGGAATCGATAAAATATCATTAAATAACTTATACAAAAATGTACCTACTTATCCTTATTCTTAGTTAATAAAAACTTTTTTCTTGATAAAAAAACCTTTGAGAATATTTTTTACTGCATATTGCAAATTCAGTATAAAATAATTCGGGAAAAAAATACTTAAAATCAAGCAAATGGATGGAACCTATAATTATGAAAAAGGTTTTTTTAACTATTTATCTTGATTGTTAATTGCTACTTATCTTTAAGCTAAGGATTATATTTTATTATCGACAGTAAAATGTGATAGCGGTTCTTTATATTATTAATATCTATTATTAATAATTGGGTAATTAAAGTTCTTATATAAATAAATATATAGGTAATAAATATGTAGGTACATAGCATAAATACAGTAAGTAGGTACCTAACATTAGTACTAAAAATATGATTAGTACCCTACCTATGTTTATCAACTTATCTTGAAATAGTTATTAATAGTTATAAATAGATTGATTCAATTTTTTAACTAAATTTTTTGCCTTATTAATAATTTTTTTATAGTAAAAAAGTAATAATAATAATAGTCAAATTAGTTGATAGCCTTTAAAGGTTATTCTTGCTTGGGTACGGTTAATTCTAAACTAATTGCTTACATATTTTAGATAGAAAGTAGGTATGCATATAATATTGGTATACCTAGAATTGTATATCTAGTAGAATAGGGAGTAGGAAATTGTAATAACAATTTTTTAATTAAAAAAAGGCCATTTAATTTTGTTAAATGTTGGTCTGTTAATGCAAATAAAATGTAAATTTTAAAAAAATTTAGAAATTTAAAAATTTTTTAAATTTAAAAAAATAAAAATTAAGTTTTGAGAATTACGCCGCAAAGTCAACTTATGGGGTAGACTGTTATAAGTTATTAGTAGGAAAAAAATATATTTGCTGATGAGAGTAGGAGTGAGTAATTCCAATTCCAATTAGTAATTAAGCGGCCTACTCTGCAATTTTTCAATTTTCTTAAATTAAAATGAGATTATTTTTAAAAGCTTTGGGCACTGGCCTTGACTTGATCCCTTGAACTCGTGCATTGTAGTAGGCATACATATTTTTTAATTAAATCTACCTTGAATCCTCTATGTTTGAAGACTGGCTCTGTGGATAAATTGGAATAAGAACTGGATAAGCTTGTGGTAATTGTGTGGGCTAAATGCATTTTACAGTTTGCTTTAATTCTTAAGGATGATATAATGTTTACCATCTTCGATAATTAAACAGAACAAAGCAAACCGGATGATAAATATCTTTACTAATACCTACATTTTCTCGCAAAATATAAAATGAGGTTCATATACCTGTATTTGTATATTTATGTACCTTCTCACTATCTAGGTATACAAATATACTCTTGGTTCCTAATCTGTACTGCCTACAAATACCTATATTGTACCTTATATGTTACATGCAAGGTTTTTAAAAAGAAACTTCACATTTAAAAAAATACTAAAGGGTAGGTAAGTACTCATCTTCAGTTCTCAGTTATTTAGAAAAACTTGTAAGTGAAATTGCTATTTTGTAATAGTACCTAATAGTATGTACATTACTACAGATATGTGTAGAGTGTAGGTATATATTTTCATTTTTACAATTAGAATTTTTGATTAACAACTGAATAGAATAGAATATATACTTTTCATACTGAAATATGTATACTGAATACATTTATATTTATATACTGAATAGAATATATACTTTTTATTTAGAGATATGTAAAGCCTTATATAATGATTAACAGTATCAAGAGCAGTTAGTAAGTTATTCTGTAAATGAGTATTCATTCCATATAAGATATCTGCACATATTATTATCTACCATTAATAATTAAGTAAAGAATCAAAAAAAAATATTTAAAAAGTCTCATTGCAAGTGCAAATAATTTTGAATCTTCATTTTTAAATGGATTTGAAAGACTCAAGTTCAATTTCAGTACCTTATAAACTTTGGCCCTATTTAAAGTGACCAGACCAGAGCTTGTTGGCTATCTATTAATAGCAAATTCTAATATAAACAATAAACGAATCTAATTTATCTTTAGTGCTACCGTATAGCTTCATCGATAGCAAGTAAGTACTAGATACGTGTGTTGTGTTCTAGACTTTCACGAGGACTTGTTCTACGTATAATGAGATGATACACAAATAGTACTAGCTTATTATACGTATACGTATACAAATACGAATAGATATAGATACATATATAGCTATTCATACTTTTCAATAAAATAATATAAAAATAAAAAGAATTTATCCTAAATGTGTATAGACTGTAGTAAGGAACATTATTTTGATCTGATTTTCGTGTGAAACGTCAAAGTCTGACTAGAGATCAGTCTCACTCAAGTCATAGCAAAGTTTATTTAAGTAGAAAAATCTTTATTTCCATTTTTAGATAAAAAAAAGGGACGGGGACAAATGGACCTGGAATATTTTCTCGAGATTTTTTGTCACCCGAGAGCTTCGCTTTTTCTTTTAAAAGTAAACCAAAATAGTTTTTCTGAAATCATGATATCCTGAGAAAAGGCATGTGTCCAACCCGAGTCAATTTCTCAATTTCCTATCTCCCTTTTGGCCTTCAATACCTACCTACTTTTCGACAATATTTTAAAATATTTATATATTGATAAAAATATAAGGTTATACTAGGTATAGTAGCTGACCTAGATACTTTATAAGGAGATGAAACAAATAGCAGAAAAAGTAGGGTACTTGTATTATGTATTAAAATGTATGTATTATAGATTGAAATAACTGACTTTGAGTCGAATTTCAAATTTTTTCTTTAATCAAAAAAGGAAGGTAGGCGAAAGAGTCGAATACCAGGAATTATTTTTATTGATTTGGAATTTGGAAAAACTTTTCAAAATATTTCAAATTCCATCTGTATTTCACTGAACTATGGATTTAATTAATATAATTAATTTTATACGATTATAATGTTCAGTATAAGCCCTTGAGTAGGTAGAGGTAATTAGTGAATATGTATAACTTTAAATACATACTATGTACGGATAGCAGAGTAGGTTAATTATCTCAGAGAAAGGTTCTCTAGCTAATTATCTACAGTTGTTTCCTTTCATTTCTCATTTCTAGATCTATAAGGGCTTAAATAATTCTTATTAATGATGGATATTATTTTATAGAAAAAACAATGTCATTAAATTGGCTACGGTTACTATTTACTATACTCTACTCTCTACTAGTATATTAGCAGTTTTTATAAATATATATAAATATATATAAATATCTACCTATATGTATGTATGTATGTATTTGTATTAAATTAAGGTTTCGAATAACTTCCATATGTACTCGTATCATGTACCCTATTAATACCTTATAATTAAATAATTATTCTGTGACTACAACCTACACTTTTTTATTAATTCATAGATACCTTATAGTAGGATATTTGTCTTACAAATTCATAAATTGCAATATGAAGCATGAGGACTAGATAAACTGATTAGTAAGCACTCGGTCGTAGTTTCCGAATTAAATTGAATCTCTGCAAAAATGTGATTCGTCGAATGATAACTGGCCGAATTAACAAAAATAGGGTTAACTAACTGAATTAACAAAAAATTAGACAAACATATTAAAATTAATTAATTATACCTATAATTAAAAAATATTTTTTCGATCATTTATTCATCGATGGTACCAAATTTGATTAATCATTTTCAATTCAAATATGTTATACAGTACATTACATTTTTACTTATCAATACTAATTATCTATATCTATAAGCAGAAGTTAAAAAAAGCAAATTTTACTTATAATTAAATTTTACTACTCTTATATGTAGCGTATATAAAAATCTGTTTAAAGATATACTGATATATGTACTTAAACTTAACAAGTAGTTAGCGCATCAAAACAGTAACTATACTTATTGTTAGCTAAAATTCCATTTCATTCTTTGAACTCATGAAAAGACCAAAGCTTTCATTTTGTACTTTCTTCGATTTTTTTTTCATTTTTTAACTTATTTATAAAATAATTATATGCGTAAGCAAGATATGAGTAAATACCTGTGAAGTTAAAATCTGTGTTAAAATCTATTTAATTATTATAATAGATCTTTGACAAATATGATAAAACATTTTCAATGATTGAACTAATTAACATTAGTACCAACAATATCCGTGTGTAGTATTAACTAGTTTAAAAAAACCAAATTAACCAAGAGTATTGTGTATTAGGAACTCGATATGGTTTTGTTCACATTTCAACGAAACTACATCAATAGTATAGTATTCAACGAATAGTATTCAATAGTATTCAACGAAACTACATGCTTTACCTAATTAAATTTTGATTCCGAAAAAGCAGATTGTATGTATGGACTTATGGACTTGTTGAAACTAGAACCCCTCAATGCTGAGTCCCTAAAAGCTTAAAATGGAAAATAACCTTGAGACAAAATGGTTTTAAAATTCATGAGCCAATCTGTTTATCCAATTTTCCTTGAAATGAAAACAACCCGTTTTCCGTGTTTTTTTAGAGATTTATGTGCCTTCTTTAGTGCATTTTATGTCAATCTAATCTTTCACACATTTTTCAGATTAGATGGTGCAAATCTGAAATCTAAATCGCTTCTTCCTGAATAAAGAAGCCAATTCCAAGTATTTGTTGACCGCATCGAAGTCGTCCCAAACATATACCTAATTTTTATAATGTAAAAATCCAAATAGCTGGTACAATCAACAGTATATCTATACCTAATTAGAAGAAATTAGAAAAAATTGAGAAATACAGTCGCGCAAAAATATAAAATATCAATCATATGAAAATAATTCCTAAAATCAAAGTACCTACCTACCCTACATACTAAATAGTACTTATATATACATATATGTATAATTGTATATATACTGGTATAAATGTATTATATATATATATATATCTACCTATTTTGTCTGAGAGTATTAAGGTTTTTTCTTTGAATTCTTTGATATGTGTGATACCTATATGAATGTGGGTGGATGTGGGCCTTATAATATGTGCAACTGGGGATTTTTTGATCTTTGAACCGATTAAATATATTCGACTATAATATACCATTAACCATTATAAGCATCAGTCTAATGTTAAGAGCTTATCAAATTTCTAGAACAAATCTAAAAAGTTAAAAGAATCATTTTAATAATTCAAAAAAAATCTCTCTGATCTCATTTTTTTAAATTAGTAAAGTTATAAGATCAAAGGGAATGCGTAAATGCCAAAAACTTGATGAGTTCAATCCAACCATGCCATTGTTTACTAGTTAAAGAAATCAGATAGGTTAACTAGGTGCTTTGGTTTGCTTTTTACATTCTAATTATAATTATATTTTCATTAGAAATAGAAAATGAAATTCCCATATATCCATTAGATATTCAATTCGATATTTTTAAATGATTTTGATGTTTTTTCTAATAAAATGGCCAAAGATTGCTCATCTATTCAAAATTCGTTCTATTTTTTCCAGCTTTTATTCGGAATATACATATTAGTAATCTACCGATATATCGAATATAGGTACAGATACAGATTACAGATATGTTGCTGCTAGTATAGGTTTTCAGCTAATATGCATATTACTCCGTAGCTAGCCAATATGCATATTAGCTAGCCAATATGGGCTTTTACATATTAATTAAAGTATTTTGGATTAAATTAGATTAGACAAGGTTAGGTTAGTCTAAGGCATTATAAAGACATTTAACTTTAACTTTAACTATTTTTACCCATTTAATTTAATAATTAAGATGTAAAACCCCCTTACTAGCTAGCTAGTATGCATATTAGCTGAAATTCCTATACAAGCTGCAACATATATACCTTGGTAAAATAGATAAAATATTTTTTGCCTAGAACCAGGATCAGGATAATAATTCAGGCTTCTTGAAATCCTGATGTTACATTATTTATGTATTGCATGTATGTATGTAGGATATAGGATAGATTTTGAGATATTGATATTATAATATTTATTTTGTCCTGAAATCCATGGCTAAAGGCCATATACTTTTAAACCACCTACATAACATAACACATACATGCATATCAGTAGTATTTATACCTTCTTTAGCTCAGTAACATAGAACCAGAAGCATGTTTGTATATATGACCGCAGGTATTTGTGTTTTGTATTAAATATGTTAAAAAAAATGTGAAATCTCTTTGGTATCGGAATCTCCTCTACCCGTGTAAAATCCAATTTTGACATGCATGATTTGATTTATTCAGCTGGAAATTTTATTTCATTTTGCATAATTTGTCTGTCAAAATTTATACAAGATAGTAGTACCTAATAGTAGGTATAGTAGGTATACATATATATTGTAAGTACCTATAAGTATATTATACATTTCATATTATGTAAGTATTCCATACGAACTTTCTTTAACTAATAATTAGAATACCCTACAATATTTAGGTAGGTAGTATATATCAGTAATAGTAATTAACAAATTAATAATCTCCGTTTTATGCCCCACAATACCATTTCCGAAACATTCGGCCCTCAACCTCAAATTCATTATTAATACAATTATTTATATTTTCAATTATGATTTAAATTATTATTGGCTTAGAATTTCCTTACATAAAAGTACAAGTATAAGTAATAGTAATGTGTAGGGTACTTATCATTATTAACAAGGGAAGGGGGCAATCAATATCTTTAAACAATTAAAGCAATTTTGAAGCAGAATTTTCATTTATTTTTAGTCACTCTTTTCACTCATAAGTATAAGTTAGTATATGTAGCTGAATATAGGTATGTGCATACATACATATGTATAAGGTAGCACAGGAGGTTGAATCCATATTATTCTTTGGAAAGTCATTTGTAATTTGTCAATTTTCACATTAGGTCTCTTCATATATTTTCCACATGTTCGTGGCATGAAATTTCTATTTTTGGTATGTTTTAGATAGGTATATATAAATACAATTTATATAAAGTACATACATATGGTACATATAAGTAAAAGGACAAAAATCCAATTTTTTTTCTTAGCATGCTAACGATAAATAATCTGTATCAATTGAATTGCTTGACTTACAATTACAATTAATGTACATAGGTCTTAGCACTAATCTTAAGTCATCTGGATATAATAAAATCAATCTTATAAATATAAGTAATTTTTGTGCTACCAATTCTTATTCAAGCCTTAATTCTATATTATCAATAAGAATAATATTATACGGAGGTTTATAAAAGCATAGAGAATAGTTCATATTTCAAAAAATATCCAATAATAAATGACTCAAAAAGCCTCGAAAAAAAAACTAAAATTGGAGAAAAATGTGAAAGTGGAGAAAGTGCTTACTTTCAATAAATTGTACCTTTCCACTCTTTTAATATGTAAAATGAAATGCATTTTGGTATAATCTTTTTAACTTAAAATCAAATTAGTCATAAATTTGAGCCTTCTTAATTAGTAGTAGGGTATTAATACAAGGGAACATACTTTTGAGAAACGGTGCATGACTTTCTCTTTCAACTTTCAACTTATTCGAAATTATACGCCTAAATTAATCATACCTACTTTTATTTGCTTAGCATTAAGTAACTAGTATCTAGATAGTATTTTACAAGTCAAAGTCAAGATCAGTACATAGAACAAATATGTGCTCAATTTCAGATTACTACTTACTTGCTTACAATTACTTACTTAAGTACTTATATTTATACTTATACTATTTTCTTAATAATTAGCTAAATAGCGGAAGACTCATGAGCTTAATCTCTTATTTTTATTATGTATCCTTAACCTTATTACTCATATAACCTTAAAATAATAGCTACAAAAGGCACTTAAAAGAATACATCAAAAACATTTATCATTATTTTATTAAATAATATATAGCTATATGTATAACTAATGCATAAATGCACTTACAATATGAATTTACTTATTTATATAATATGTACATAAGAAAGCCAAAAAAAGATGATACATAAAATACACAGAGGTTCAAATCAAACGCAAATAGCAAAATAATATTATTATTATTTAATTTATGGCATATTTTATTATACTATGAAGCCTATAAGTTCAAGTGTATTTTTTCACAAAAAAACCAACATTTCAGCAGCAGCTCTTAACTTCTCAACCAAATTTTTCTTTTTCTTTTTCATACAACTCTCAATCGGATTTTTCTATCTTTTCTTATTAAACATACCTACATAAAGTAAATTCATACCAAAATAATAATACGAGTATAGTGAATTACGAATCGATTCTTTGAGAAATATTTTGCTAACCCATAAACTGAAACCCATCATACATATTCTAGTATTGTATAGTATTTTGTTTATCCTAAGCATTTAGAATAGTTACAAATAATAGTAGGAGTACAATGTATTACAATATTAATACCTTAGTGTTCATGTTTATTTCTCTTCTACTATAATATTATGCCAATGCATAGTACTAGTTACATTACCTACTTCAAGATAAATATTTTGTGTCAAATATTTCAGTTTTTCCGTTCACTATTAACCATTGTGACAAACATGCTGAGATATAAACTTTACATCATTCAAAACCCTTTATTCTACTACTAGACGTAGTACTTTAGTACCCTACATGTGCAAGTATGTACAGAGTAGTACAGTGTTATTTATTCGGTAAGAACAAGAATTTTTCGCTCGCTCAAATACATTTTTTCATTTTTCCTTCTGAATTTGATTGATATAGGTATTTTCAAATACTAGGTAATATGTATTTGAAGTACCCTACGTGTGTATGTAGATGAATATTTTTTCTTGAATCAAAGCACTCAAATTCTGAGTCTTTTCTCACACATAAAGTGACAATGCTTTGTTTGTAAAAAATAAAAAATAAGAAAAATACTGACTAAACCAATATACACACATTGAGATATACGAAGTATCTAACTACCTACATAGTAGTAGTAAGTAGTAGTTTATAAAGAAATTCAAAATTCAAAAAGATAAAAGAAATAAAAAAAATTCCTCAAATTAAGTACCAGCAGCACTTTTACTTTTAATTTTACTTTCACTTAAGATTAGTTAGTCTATATACAAGTAATAAAATCCCTTATCTACTACCACTTTCTATGACTTTCCGAGATAACTAAAATTATGAGCATTTTTTATATCTTTGGCGCAAAAACTTTGGGCAATATTTTTTTATAAATATGTATGTATTTATAAGGCAGTAATGCATTTGAATAAAGATAGGTAGGTACATAGTTGTACTACTTGCTGATAATCATTATATAAGCATCTAAACTAATTCTAGGAATCTAATTTCTTAAAATCTCATGTTTTTGGCATATTAACTAGATATAACTAGTTTTATCTGCTAGTACTAATGACAATTTTAAAAATGATAAACCGAATACTTATTTACATAATTTATACCACGAGTCTCAGTTTAACCTCTTAACCTCACAATAGTAAGTTAATGGGATTTTTTTTAAAGAATGAAAAAATCGATAGCAATAAATCTAATAATATTCCTAGTAGTAATACTTACACAGTAAGTAGGCATGAATAGTACCTATACACTATATTTATCTTATACAGATATATAGAAAAGCATAGTACGAATAACGATTCCATTTATAGAGATGTAATTAGATTACATTATATTTCCCGTACTATACCAATAGGTATTATCTACAGATAGCTTTTCATCTTACGACAGCCAGGCAGTCTCGACTTTGTAAGATTTCTTCTCTTTTTTTTTATAAAATTCGAAATTGATATTATTCTAGCGAATTAATCAAATTTTTTCTACAAAATGAACTAAAGCCAAATCGATTCTCTATCTGTATTTGTGATCTAATACATACAATTAGGTATATACCCTATTATTTTCTGCGTTTCTTAAGCATTATTATCCCTAATTATCTACTACTAGGAAGGAGAGATCCGAATAAAGCTATCAATTAACCTTTTACATAAATAACCTTATAAGCCTATCTAAATATCTATAACATGAATGAAAGCAAATGTTTATCTATACTTATCTGAATATGGCAGAAAATTCACGTATTTTCAATTATTTACGAATTAAATAAAGGGCAGTGTAATATTTACTTGACAATTATATTTAATAACATAAACGAGCCATAAAGCCTTCAAAAATCCTATAATATCTGTATAACTCGAATAAGGAGAAAGTAAATATTTAAATAATTTTTGCCATTCTTTCATTATTTGTCACATCATTAAATTAAGAATTCTGTTCTGTATTTAATAAGAATTATGGGTAAATGTTTACTCTTTAGATTTTTCTCAAGATAAAAGCTACACGCCTCACTAAACCTATAGTCCACTTATACGAAGTAGAAGCTTAAATTATTTTATATAAGTTAAACTACCTTTTTTTTATAAAAGCAAAGTATTTAAGGGAAAATAGAAAGCCAAAAAAGAACAAAAAAAATGTTTTCAAAATATCTCTAGTCTAAAATCTAAAACTACATAATATATAAATCGTATGAGAATGTTTGCGCAGAAAGCTTTATTTTTTTCCTTACTTAACCTAAAACCTACCTACTTTTTTAGGATACCTTTCCACGAAAAAAAAATTGTACTTTCTGAGTTAAATTAATTGACTTTACTCTTGACACATTGGGGTTACCCACAATTTATTTGATCGAGAATACGGCAGAGTGTTTTTATAGTATACGAGAGAAAAGACACATAATTATTATTGTTTGATCTTTGAATATTTAAAACCACATCATTATGATTAATTAAGTACTGACATAAACATACCTACATGAGATAATTAATTATATAATATCAGTATGAAATAAGTGAGTCTTCTTTTTTCTTCTTCTCGAGATTAGAATTTGTGATCTTCATTTTGTTTTTTTTTCTTTCATTTTTTTTATATATAAAGGCACTTTAATGGTATAATAAAGCATTCAACAGCAGCAATAGCAGCAGAGTAGCATAAATAAATAAATACTTTAACATAATAATATGTTTAAAATAATGTATGTATAATGTGTAATGAACAAGTTGACAAGTCTTTTTGCAGTTGTTTTTTTTAAACGAAGATTAACTTCACGCTGTAAAGTCTTAACATTTTTTATAATAGTACAAGTATGTACAGTATAATAGGTATAGGTAGGTAGATAATTTTATTCTTATATTTTTATTTTGTGGGATTATAAATATATATGTATAGTATTATGAGAGAGAAAAAGCACCTTAAAATGCAAATAATCTCTGGATTTTTTTTTTTCTTTTTTTGACTGTACTGTAGAATAGAATGCAGTAGGATCATATAAAGTAAGTATACCAGCAGGAGTTTTGTTTTTAACAAATTGACAATTAACTGTGTGTGTATAAGAGCATTATATTTTTATATATAAAGGCTTAAAAAGCATATGATTAATGATGAAGAATGATGATCTTTTTTGACGGTTCTTGTTTCTGTTTTTAATATCCTCGTTGTTTTTCTTAATTTTGTGATTTGATTTGTGAATTAATATTTATTAATTTAAGAAAGCGTATTATTGCATCGATAATGCCCCGGCACCTATTCCATAGCCAACCCCCTTCGGTCCTATATTTAATTTGAGAGAAATATTTAGTAGATCAGCAAATGTTTCATAAAAACTTACTAAAATATTACTAATAAAAATTAAAATAAATTAGATAAATTACCAAATTTACGTTGATCTTGAAAATGAATCAAATTATGAAAAATTAAAATAAACACAGTGAAAGTTAGTTTGTTCTAAAGATAAGGTTTATTCTAAACTGTCATCATAAGTCATGGTATTTATAGAGTGTGCATGCATAATGTATGAGGGACTGATCCTGAGTAGGAGAACTTTTATACTTACAACATCCACGGCAGTAGATATCCCCATCCGGAGCGTCATTCAAATTTGTCGAGTCGAGAGATCGCCGACAATCACCGCAAAAGAAGCATCTGCGATGCCACACCTGCATCAGTCACAAACAAAAACAAACAAATTTGAGAATAAATTTCACTCAATTTATCATGATCATAATAACATTTAGCATGTCCTTAAACTTTAAACTTATAAATTATACCTATATTTATAAACTTATATTTTACTTTTTCTCAAATAATACGCAGTAGTAAAAAAAAAAATCTAAAAGACAAACTCTAAACTAATGTATACTCTAAGGATACAGAAAAATACAAAGTACTAACTTGATGTTAGAATTTCTCTATCTATTTTTCTTAAGAATGTTTAAGAAAAATTTAAAGTAGATACCTATATGGTTCCTATAATTTGCATATTAATTGTTATTTATTACATGTAATACCCAACTAACAACAGCTATAATTATGAGTTCTAGAACTTATTAGGATTTTAAAAATTATTAAACGATTAGGTTTCTTTTTTTAAATGACTTTTTTAATATTATGAGGGTAATGGCTAGAATCACTAGATTATTAATACAATTTTAAGTGCAAGTTACTTTATTTAATGGTTAGAAACTGTCTATAATCGTGGTGCGGATACCAGGGTTCATTCAACAAGGTTGTGCCTATATTAATGTATTTAAGAATATGTTCTAGATTCTAGGTTTTATAGAAGCTTTAAAAAAGCCAGAGTGAGCACTTTCTTAGAATCTTAATTAAACAAATATCTCCTTATACAATCCTTTTAGTATTACTTTACTATACTCTGATAAAGTACTGATGTATGTAGGATGTCTCTTGAGACTCGTCTTGTTCAATCTATTTGTATGCCCAACCAATATTTACTTCAAAAATCAAATCTACCTGTGTAAAGTGCAAGGACTCGTTCTCCTATCTATTCATTATTGACGATTCCGAATTATAAAAAACTCGTAGGGTAAGAATAAGTAAGAATAAGTAACAACAAGTACTTACGTATGGTAAGGTAAGTAATGTACTATTTTCTAGTATCAGTAGGTATGGTATATCGCACCATATAATCAATTTCTATAATACCTAATTTATTTACTATGTAGTTAAATTCTACTTGTACATATTACTATTTATGACTAGATATTAGCTTTTGCTCTCCTGTATAACTACTATGAATAAGTATACAAATGTATAATATCTAGCTTATAAAAAAATATAAACACATAGGTTTACTCTCTATGAATAGTTATGTAGAAACACTTTGTTCAATTTTTTTTACTTGAAAGTTGAAATAACTATCATAAAATTGAATCGAATCGAATCCAACTTTTACTAGATTAGAAAGAATTTTAAAGCATAAAACCTATAATAAAATAACTTATATAACTATTATATGTATCCTAGAGAATATCTTATTACCTATTATCTATAGGTTATAATTTACCTTTCCCTTGCAAAGCATTTGCTCAGCGGCGAAAACGGCGAATCCACAACGACCACAGCCTTCTCCTTCAGCAGCTTTGTTCGTCCCTGTCGGCCTTGGGTCGGGTCTTAACAACAAAAAAACAAAGGAATTTTAAGTTTATTTAACTCTTCATCAACTAATGATAAAAGCAAAATTTTGTTTTGTTAATAATGGTAAACTATTTTCTATATGTATTTACTGGTTCAGTTCTGTTATCTAAAGCAGAATTGAAGCAGGCAAGTAACTGTACCTACTCTTTGAAAGTGATAACAAAATTTCAGTAAACAACTCTTTACTCTTAGAATCAGCTAATCTGGCTTTGTTTTACATAGGTACTTCAAAGTCTGCCGAAAACTGGAAAATTTCACTTTCACTGGCTTTCTTTATATAATTTTCTAGTATTATTAACCTTTACACAGTGGGTAGTATGTATACTAACTACCCACTAGTACACACACATAACTAGTAGAATAATAATGATACTTGTATATAGGTAGGTAGGTATTTGGTTTATACAAATGGATATTTTCTCATTCTATCCATTTGTAGTAGATATGCATAAGGTTTCAACACCCCACCCCGGCGTGGGTGGCACAGTAGTGGAAAGCCAGCTTTCTAAACTACTGATCCTTGGTTCAAACCTTGGAAGTACCGATATTTAAAATTTATAAAATATTTTCATTTCGTTTCAAAAAATGCTTCAAATTAAACGTTTCATTTTCTTATCTCATTCTCTCTCATTTGTTTATCTATCCGTAATTTGCTTATCGGTCAAGCCATTCAAGGCGGTGTATCTCTTATATTATAGATACATCGTCTAAATAAGCCGGGGTAAAGTAAATTGGATTGTACTTAATACTCGTGATATCTCGTCGAAACTTGGTATAGCAGCCGCCTATAGTAATGGGCAGTTTTGAATTGGGACAAGTTCTGTTCATTTACTATGGCAGGCTGTGTCTCCGAGTCTCAAGACTCATATAGTATCACGAAATGCATAAGTACAACCCACGTTGTTAGTCCGTAAGGACGTCGGGAGAGTCTGCAATGGGCCCAACTGAGTGGCCTGAGCGGCATGTGTTGAATATTCCGATATTCTTCACTCTCCTAGAACTACAACAACAAGGTTTCAACACTTGTATTTTATTTTAATCCTTTTCCAGCTCTGGATAAATAAAATTGCATTTTTTTTAATCCTTTCCATTATATTAAATCAACAGACCTTTGAAACACATCTTATCTTTAGATGCAAAAATGTTCAAATTTAGAAAAAATTCCAATATTCGTATACCTACAAATTGCTTTCTGAAGAACTAATTTGACCATTTTATTGATTTTTATGCATTTTTTCAAATATACTTTCCCCATTTTGTACTTATGACAAGAGATTGTATTTTAAAAAAATCTCATTTTGTATTATTTTTATCCCTTGACATTTTATAATTTGAACAATAAAGTAGTTGGTCAAATAGGCAATTTATTATCTTCATAACTAATACCCTACTTGAAGTTGGGAAATAGTAATTGTCAAAATAAATTCCTTCCAGAACCAGAATAGAATTTCTCATTTTCATTTCTCTCATTCTCAGTTCTCAGAATTAGAAATGTGAAGCATTTTATTTTTTTGAGTAAGAGTAAACATACACTCGTTTTAAGTGCAGGTTTAATTAAATAATCTGTACGACTATGTGTTATAGAGAGTGATTTATACGATTACTATAGTAGTAGTACAAAGTAAGGTATAAGATATCACTTAGATATCATACCCAGAAGAAACATGATATATTGGCTCAAATCTTTGCAGATTTTTTGAAAGTTTGTCAGATTTGAAAGTGAAGATATAATAATAATAATAATAGCAATTGTGATAGTAATCTTTCCATTCTTTTTCTTTTTCTTTCTTTTTGTTCTTATCTCCCGCATCTCTTTTTATTATGAAATTATATCAAAAATTGCGGTTCTTATGCCTTCGGCTGTTGGATGAAACATGAAACTTGAACTACTTTATTTTGATGGGATATCATATATGCTTAGTCTTAGTACCTACTAAGTAATACCCTACTATAATAATAATTTAGATAAATATTTTCTATTTTTATACTTTTTATACTTTTTTCGCCTTTGTTCTACCGAATATGTCATTTTTGAGATTTGAGATGGTACAAAATACTACTACAGATAGGCAGATATTATAATCTTTTGTGCAAAATTTTTCAAAATTTTAAAATACTCACTGAAATAAGCTGATAACTTTTAATTATAATTAAAGTGATTTTTAATTCGTTTTACTATAATTATTGAAATATAAGTTGCAAATAAACTCAAGTTTAAAGTTCTATATAAAATGATTTATTTAGGTATACTCGTATACTAGAATATTTTTGGGTATATTTAATTAAAGAAACTACTTTTAGGCATTTATAAGTAGGTACTTACATATATTTATTATACTTTATTATACTTTACATGCGTTAAATTTTGAAATTTAAAAAAAGCTCTTTAAATAAATATAGTTTTATATAAGTTTATGCTAATTTTAATAATTCAAACCATTTTTTTAAAATTCTTTTGATTTTTGAGCTTATTTGATTTTGGATAAAATGCTGGTAAAATGATCTCTAGTTTAGCCTACAACCTTTATGACATTCAAAAATGAGAAAATCCAAAGCCAGGGTTTCATACTATGTTTCTTTCTATTAGCCTGCATTGAATATAAATTCAAATTTTCAATTTTCAATTTTATTTGTGCAAAATTGCATAAAGATAAAGTAATTAGAAGATGCAAAATATTGAATTTCGAAAGAGTTAGTTACATCTAGAATCCAAAAAATAGATAGATCGAATTTAATTAAAATATTTCCATTTACTCTTGAACTGAATCCCGTCTGACTATGAGTATAATATAGATAGGACATGTAATATTCGTAGAAGTAAAAAAAAAAAAGTAAAAACAAGATGAAAACTTTTCCCAATGTTCTTGTAGAAAAGAAATTGAGAATTAAATATTTAACAATTCAATCATTCGATCTTGCCTAGAGCTCCTGTCTTTCTCTGGTCTCAGCTCTAAATGCCCATAAAATGAAAACGAAATCAAATTGACCAAAGTTCAGAATCATCAATCATGTAAGTACAGTCACAGTCACAGTCATAGTAGAAACTTTCAAAGTCCATGTCATATGATTTTTAGGTCTCTTATTGACCAATTTTTCTTATTTATTTAAGTCATATATACTAGTGTAAGTTGTAATAGGCTTTTCAAACCAGAGTTTGAAGCTTAATCAATAATTTTTGTGGTCAGAAGTCTAACACTATTAGTCCCTTCCTATATACGAGTATACGAATCTAATCGAAATTTCTTCAAATACATATAGATGTATATACTTTACATATATATATATATATATATATCGTAGAGTTAGCTAGAAGGACATATTAGTATGTATAGGAACTATTACGTAGGTCTAGGCGAAATAAGATTCTAGATTTTTCAAAGGCAATGCTTTCTCCCGAAAAGCCTAAAAAAGTACCTATAAAGAATAAAGAAAACTCACATTGGAGCAGTACTTTCACCAGTAGTTATAAGTGTAGGGGTATAGCCATAACCATATCCTTTGGGTCCAAAATGTTTTCCATCTAGAAGACATTTTATATATTATTTAATTAATACTTAAAATCATATAGTTTATAAGTGAAGGTAATTAATTTGGGGAAATAAATTTATTTTTAATTTACAGCAGGCACGGCAGTAAATATCTCGGTCCGGACCATCACAAGCCAGCATAGAGTCAAGGGGTCGTTTACAGTCATTACAGCTGAAACATCTCTTATGCCAAACTGTCCCTTTGGCCAACATTTGCTCTGCTGCGAACACTGCTCCACCGCATCTACATTAAATTATATTTTTTATTAAAAAGTTCAAAACTATACTAACTGCTGCCTATTATCTATCGTAGTAGTTAGAATTTGTTTAATAAAATAATTATTATATCATTTCTCAAAATATTTCTTAAGGTATTACCTTGGACAACCTTCACCAGGTGCGGCTTTGATTTTGGAGCAATCCGACATATAATTTGGCCTTTGAGTATCATTCTGTTCATTACTGTTGAGCAAGAGCAGAAATGAAAAAATCAGTTCGAGTTTAGAATATTTTATACGAGAGCTATCTTCAAATTAAATGAAGATTACGGAGTACCCTACTCAATAAAAGTAAACTTTTCTGAAGAAAGTAGAATACCTATACCTTTATTGAAAACTGTTTAATTCAAAGGGATTTTTTACATTAACTACCTATATGTTGTATAGGATAGGAGGATATAGCTTAATAAAAGTTCTGTATTTATATAGGCACACTAGGTAGGTACTTAAATTGAGTTATGGATTGTACTACTCGTAGTACTGATATTAAGAAGAAATTCAAAGGTACATAATATACAAAAGTATTATCAGTTAGAAATAGTAGGTATGTCTGGGATGTGTTTGAAAAATTCATCAATGAATCCAAATTATCTATTCTACCCGTGCTTCCTATATCATTACACAGTTCTGAAGATTTTTATTTATTAAGAACTTTTACAGGTATTGGTATTATGGAATGATGATATAGATGATAATGATTGAAAACTTTTTTCATACTCTATAATCAAAATTGCTTTTATTTATTTTTTATTATTATTATGTACCCAGCTATACCTATACCTGTAAGTAAGATTTTAATTTGTTTGGAAAATAAAGTGTAAATGTCGTGAACTATGTTTTGAACTATGTATTTTGAAAAACAAATTTGTTATTCAAATTACAAAATGTCAGATTTTTTTTAATCTAAGCGATTATTGGTGTTTGTATTTTATAAGCAAACGGACTTATAATGAAATGACTGAATATATATGGTATTTCTTCATATTATTGTAGTATGGCAAGAAAGTTATCACTATATAATATTATCTCAAAATACTTCACAAAAGATTTTTCAAAAATATTGGCACAACAAATTTTCAAAAATCAAAAACTGACAGACGAAGACATTTAAAATTTAAGTGTTTCCTGTTTTTACTCTGGTTTAAAATATCTGTTCTCTTACGGAAGGACATCAGTGAGAAGAAAACCACTTCCGGCAGCAAATCCATAGCATAAAATAATATTTTCATAAAATTAGCTCCAGTTTTTTTATGAATCATGATGGTCATAATCTATAAATTCTAAAATATTTATAGGGTTTATTGAAAATAATTATAGAAAAACGAAAATCTATTATCGAAATATCGAAATATTAATAAATGTAGGGTAATTAGTAATTAGAGATATTTGTCATACTTATTATTAATTTAAGATTGAAAAAGTTATCTTGGACTTATCGTTAGTTAAAGATATGAACTCTAATTTAAAAATCTAGACTAGACTATATAGATTTTTAGAACATGCTTATAGATTATAACCAGACATGAGTATTTTAGTAAAATTATTTTGTTTTAATATTAGTTATAGGGTACCTTTTGGACCTAGAAAACAGAAATAAAATATATGTAATTGAAATAGATAGGTAATTGTACATATTTATTATTGTAATATTTTCATCTGTATCGTATAAGTATTTACCATATTTTTTTCCATAGCAAGTTTTGCAGTAGATATCTCTGTCTGGTCCGTCACAGGCATTGATGGAGTCCAGATTCATATTGCAAGTTGAACATTTGAAACACTTTTTGTGCCACGACTAACAAACCAATTCAAACAGAACAATATACTATAGGTATAGGTAAGGGCATATACGAATCAAATTCGAACAATACAGTTGTACGGTGTACGATACAAAAAAATTCTCATTTCATCACAAGACATTTAATAAGTATGTAATATATTGTAAAGCAAATAATATGTGATGTGAAACTTAATTTTATGATGGATTTCTTACTTGTCGCGCCTTGAGCTAACAATACAATAAGGGATAAATGGCAATACAATTTTTCTTTTATTTTATAAAATATCA
Source organism: Nanhermannia cf. coronata Gr-Ori-00579 (assembly GCA_034699045.1). NCBI lineage: Eukaryota > Metazoa > Arthropoda > Arachnida > Sarcoptiformes > Nanhermanniidae > Nanhermannia > Nanhermannia cf. coronata Gr-Ori-00579. Next base: position 24,901 of record JAQIXA010000228.1, on the reverse strand, counting down.
AATTTTGAAGAATCAAATATTAAAATATTAGGGCTGCTTAAATCAGAATTCATTTTTCCCATTCGTATATTTGATCAAAAATTTTCCTATATGAAATCCATATCAAATTGATTCATTATTTTTAATTTGAGATTTGACTATTCATATACAGATAAGTAGCTACAATTTTGTATTGTTAAATTTGAAATTTCCAAATTGTGTATTCTGTATTAAAATTAATTCCTTACTCTGCCCTTTGCGAGCTGTTCTTCCGCAGCAAATACTTTTCCACCACATCTTGGACAACCTTGACCTTCCTCGGCCTGAATCGTACTTTGGTCAGCTAAGGGTCTATTTGACATTACACCTCTGGATAAATCCGCGAAAAAAATAACAAAACAAAAAACCACATTACTTTCATGTGCTTGGGAAAATTCGGAGAAATGCAACAAAGACAAGTATAGATATAGAGTGAAAGCACAGCAATGCAAAGTAAGGCTATTGTGCTAAAAAATGAAAATATAAAAAAATACAAAGAATTGCTTTCTTCTTACATAAAGAACTTGCAAATAAAATAGAAGAGTTGGAGTAAAGTAGAGAGAACATATGACCAAATTTTATTTTTCAAAACTTGGTTATGGTTTTTGTTTTTAAAATAGTTTTCTTGTTTTTTGTGGTGTTCCTAGTGTAAAATGTAATAATATTGTATGGTAGGTATAAGGTATATACATAAGTATTACATATATATATCTTACGCTTAGTAAGTGCTGTATGGACGGTGAGTAAAGTAAAGTACCTTGGTTTGGTTTGGTTTAGTTTGGTGTGAATTTAGGTAAGTAGAAAATGTGGTGAGAAAAATCTATAAATCTATAAATTATTTTTTCAATTTCTTTCCCCATTGGGTCTAAGGATCAAGTTTTAATAAAGTTTACATGCTCAAAATTTATGATCTACGATAATAAACTCTCAAAATCGATGAGATTTTGAACAATAAAGGAGTTTTCAGTATAGTGAGTAGTGAGGAGTAGGGTATTTGAGATAGTATACTTAAGTAATAAGTAGGTATAGGTTGGGTTGAATAGACTGGATTTTTGAACAGATTTTTCATTTAATTTGTAAACATTTTTTTTCTTACTCATGTCCATCAGCAGTTAATGTTCCAGTAAAACCATAACCCTTTTTCATAAAATCCATAAAATATGAATAAAAATACTTTAAATTACATAATTTTTATAGTAGAGTAGATACCTTTGGACCAAAATTCTTCGCATAACAAGCTAAATAATAAAAATAAATGATAATTTGTAAAAAGCGAAGCGACTCAGCGAGCGAGAGCAAAAATTTGTAATTTTTTCAAGACTCGTGTCAAGTCATTTATTTACCCATTGTATAACATAGACTCGTCACTTTGGAGAATTCCAGCTCCTAAGCCATATCCAAACCCCTTCGGACCAAATCCCTTCCCATAACAAACTACACACATCACCCAATTAAAATTGGATATTTCTTTTTATACCATACCCTATTTTCCAATTGATTTTTTTAATTCTAATCTAAAAGGTTTCTTAATTTTCAAATACCCATTTAAAACACTGATAAATAAGTAGGTAGTACATATTCATAAGAAAAATTTGAATTTCTTTAGCCTAATTACGCCTACTCCCCAGAAGACATTGATTTATTTTATGGCTATTACTTCATTCGTGGCAATTTTACCTATAATAAATATAATGAGGTCTTTCGAGGCTTCTCCTTCTCCACTTTGATTTTTTTCAAAGTTATCAAAATTTATATTAAATTCAAAAAGTTACTCAATTTGAATTTTACCTATTCAAATTTGTTTTACAGGTTAAATATCGGTTGAAAACCAAAAGAATTACGTCCAGAAAATTTAGTCAATTTTTCAATAAAATTTTGAATTTTGAATTTTGAACCCCGGAAACGAAAAGAGAAGATTTTTATGATCATTTTATAATCATTTAAAAATTTTGAAACCCTTTTTATCCAGTTTTAGTCGTATTTAAAAAAAAATAAAAATAATCCAAAATGTGTTTGCATTACAATTACAACCTATTTTTGAAAGTAATCAAGATGAAAATTTCTAGACGACTTATAAACTTAAAGTTGAACTAATGGATTTACAAAGTATCTTAATAATTCCATAATTATTTTTGTAGATACATATAATAGTTGAAACATACATTTGCAGTAGATTTCCTTATCGGGACCATCACACGCATTAGTTGAATCCAATTGTTTATGGCAGGTATTACATTTGAAACAAGACTTATGCCAGCCTCCAGTCTTTGAGAGCATCAGCTCAGCTGCAAAAACTGCTCCACCACATCTATAATTATTTTTAATTTATAATTTGCCTCAATGAAAGTATGCAGGTCAATATATCTTTATATACCTTGGACAACCTATAATAAAGATTTATAAAATATCAATTTACACGAAATATCATACTTTTAAATATTTGTAATTGAAATAATCACCTTCGCCATCTGGTGCTTGACATCGTTTTGTATCGTAAGAAATCCATGAATTGCTAAAAATAATCAAAAGTAATTTTAAAACATTTCCTCTCAAATATCATCTACTATAATATGATAGCTATATCAAAGATCAATTATAATTAGATCATAGGCATAGGGATACCCTTATAATAAGTATATTTGGGATAAAAATTTTCATTTATGCTTTGATACTGTAGTATAATTTCCCAGTCAATCGATCGCTTAAATTGTTTATTGCTTTGATTTATTTTTAGATCACACTTTTGCTCTTATTTTTTGATTTTAGAAGCTGATGTTATTAATATTTTTTATTACAAAAAAGCATTTTTATTTAAGTAAAAGCATTTTTTGCCTCGGTCATACAGCTACTACTTTATACAGCTACTATAGTATTTACAGTTTTTTATACAATTAGGATTTTAATTCATATCATTCTCCAGTATAAGTATAAGTGTACGTGCAGTAAAAGAATAAATATTAGAATTAAGTATTAATAATAAAATATTTATAATTAGAAGGAAATAACACGAAATTATTAGAATTAATATGCCGCATTATTACAGTAGATTTAGATAAGATAAATTTAGAAATATTCAAGTTTTACAGATCTGTTCAAAAGAAAACCCAAAATGCTGAGAAATGGTTGAAAATTACAATTGAAAGATTTTTTGGTCTAGATAGAACAATATACCTATGTTTTTAATTAAAAAAAGAGATATTTAACAATGACAATTTTATAAAAGTTACAAATTATAGTTATAAGTTATACAGTAATAAAAGGTATAGGTAATGGTAATACATTCAAGATCAGATGAATTTACAACAAAGAAATGAGTGCAATTATATATGATATAAATATGTACAGATGCATAATTTCATATATCTAGACATTTTATGAGATTTTTTTTCAATTTTGAGCTAAAATAAACTTCAATAAGTTAATAAGATTATGCCTTATACCCTGATATTGATCTTATGCAATCTTCTTTAGAGAAATTTATGACTCGATTTTTTTTACATAATTAAAATTTAAAGAGCTTAACTTTTACATTTTACTTTGTACTCGTGAGTTAAGAACCGGTATAGGTATATGTAAAAATAGTTTGAACTTTTTTTTATTATCCTCTACTGAATAGATACGATAGATTTGAGACCATCTGGAAATTACTTTTATTTTTTTTATTTGACTTTTTTTGTAGAATTAGTGAATAAAACATCAAGTTTGATTCTCATGAGGATTCTCCATCGATCACAATCACAACAAACAAAAAATAAGTTTGAAGTTCAGCAAATAATAATTTGGTTTTCTATGCTTTGAGTTTTGAATAGATAGGTAGGTAGTACCCTACTACTTGTATACTAGGACTATGTATAAATATATATATATGTAATTTCTACATTATACCTACAAGATTTATGTACAAAATTACTGGTATGTAGGTAGTAGGTATTACTTTTAAATTTTAAGGTAAGTGTAATATATGTCCATATAATAAAGTATGTATATTTGTAGATATAAATATTTCTAAATATATTCTACCCTATATAATAGTAGTATGAATATGATAAGGTAATTTTAAAGTAATTTTTGTAAATTTGTTAGTTTAATGTCATCATTTTTTGTAGTGCATTAGTTATCACAGTAAACACAACATAATCTAGATGAAATATTTGTACTATTATTATCTCAATCTCTTACTACGATCTACAATACTAAGTACTGCTAGCACTATTTCTAGTACTATTTATTAAACCTAATATAAACTAACAATAAGAAAGCATGCATGCTGTACAATTTCCTTATTTTTATTTTACTTAAATTACCAAAAGCAGCAAAAATAATTTTGATATTTCACACATCACAAAACAATAAACAAAATAAGCGACCACTCACTCGTTTTTTCTTTCATTCTACAAATTGTACTTGAAAAATAATGAGATTTTTTTTTGATATTTTTTTTGGGTAAATAAATAATAATAAAAGTGGGTAGTAAGTAGTACGTATGGTGGAAGAATAAGGAGGAAACAGATATAATAATAGTAGATATAATAAGTATAGTAATATTTATAGATATAAAGCTCACCCTTAAACTTCATTTTTAGACATCAACTTTTTTCTACTTTTTTTTCGCACACATCCCTCTCAGCTTTCTTTTCTCTCGTCAAAAAACTCCCACGATATTTTCCAAATTTCAAAAAAATCCAATCAATAAATCCATAACACGATGACCGGAAGTCAACTTGACAAATCTACAATACTAATTGTGCCTACCTAAATCAGCTACAAAAGGGAACTAGCTGGACAAAATCTCAATATAAGGAACTACTCACTATCAGATCAGTAGCAGTAGGTGTAGGTGTAAGGTATATTAAAGGAATAATTTCAAAATTTCATTTCATTACATGGCCATGACAGTAGAAATATTGCAAACCTTGATCAAATTTTTATTTTTATGCTCTCGTAATTTCATAATTTCTCATAATTTTACTCCAAAAAATGATGATTTTTTAAATTTTAAAAGTATCGTTTTATAGTAAAACTCTAATTACCTATTTAGATTATTATGTACATCATTTTGCAAAACTTTTATCATTTAATCTAGACTAAATAGATCTAGGAAATTGTATAGATGTAGTATAATAGTACAACATTTCAGAAAAACTTTCAAACTAATATTTCTCAAATAGAGTAAAGGTTATATAGGTGTAGCATTTAATATGATTGTATGAGAGAAAGTAAAGTAAAGTGAAAGTTAATGACTAATCCTGATCGAAGAAAAAAATTTTAACAAAGTTTTTTTGCTGCCTAAATGGTACATACAATAATAATACACTATATATTTTGAGTTTGTGAACATCTGTGAAATTTCCTATATCAGTAATACAACATCTACTCTAGTACTAACGACAAGGTTAATAAGTATATGTAAGTACAGTTGTACCTACTCGTATATATTATGTACTTGTATGGGTGAGTATATTCTCCCATAAACATTTGGCTCTTTCCAAAAACCCTCCTGTTTCTTTCTCTAATGTCAATTGATTGATTAATTGCTTATTTAAGTACATAGTAGTATACTTTCACCTACTCTTAAACATATGTATATACTTTTAGTAGGTAAAAGATTAGATTAAACCATAATATAGCAAAAGTTATTGTTTGTATATTACATACTTACTTACTAGTACTTGTACTAGTAGAGTAAGTATATCCAGAAAGTTTGGAATTTGGAAAGAGATAAATGTGAAAAAGCCTACCTTTGGCTAAACTGCTAGTACTACTAGTACCTACTATGTAAATAATTTATAAATTTAGAGATACCTTCTTATGTACTGACAGATAGTTTAGTTAATAAAGTTTATTAAACATCATACTATTTTACATGGTGATAAACTTGCAACAAAATAGTAGTTGGTACATATAATAATAAGGAGCTAAGTGAGAGATATGATATTGTTTTCTTTCTCATAGTAAGGGTAAGATACATATCTAGTTATATGACCATACATGTAATATTATGGCACAATACATCATTTTCATTAAAAGTAGGCCTAATAAGTATAAAGTATCTACTAATATAAGTAATAATAAGTACCCTAGTTAATATAATTTGTATACGAACTCAAAAGTTGTATGTATTTCAATTTTCAATTTTAGGAAATAATGGTCTAGACTTTAAGAGATAACAAAATAAATGAATAATTTTGCAACTGTTTAGCCAAAGGGTTATCTAATTCTAATTAATAAATTTCACTTTCTCCAATTTCTACAGACTACAGAAATTGATATTTTATTCAAAATACACAATTATTATTATCTATTATACCTACTTAAGCCTTACAAAAAATCTTATCTGTTGTTGTAAGTACAAACTCTTTAGAAGGTAATTATATGTAGTAAGTATTACACGATTTTAAGGGTATATTACAACAAATATAACAGGTTTAAATAAAGGGTTCATTGACGAAGAAAACTTGTAATGTGCATGAGATTTTGTGCAATTGGTTAGAGACACTGGTAATTGACACATAATATAATATGTAGTATAGTAAGTCCCTTCCGGAAATATTCATCCCAAGAAGAGGTTCAAACTCAAACAACTCTTACATAAATAGGTAGGTAATTAAAGAACTACGTGCAAAATTAAAATAAAAAAAATCTGTCATCGTGCAAAAAAAATCAAAATTAAAATAAAGAAAAATAAAGAAAAATGAATGTGTGCACTTTTGTATCGTATTTGGTGGTGTATGAGATTTAATAAATGCAAAATAAAATTAAAATTATTTACACGTACATATATATGTATGTATGAAACATGTAGAGAATCAAAATAAAAGCTTATGGATTCTAAAAAAATGTTATTTTAGTTCTTGTTAGTAAAAAAAAGACAATATTATTCATAAAAATGACTGTAATACTAGTATATTATATAAGTAGGTAATTAAAATTGATGACAATAAAAATGACAATCAATTATGTAAGTAAATATTTATTTATCCTTATTATATATAAGTATGTAGTAAATTAGTATATGTAAAAGCGTGCAGTGCAAATTTTATGCAAATATAAACCTATTTAAATATTATCCTAACTTCTTGTCAAGTCGTAATTAGCCTTCGAGATGATAATTAATTATTTTTGTCAAATAAAAGTTACTAAATTTTCTGTAAAAATTGAACGTTTTTTTTTCTAAAATTGGAAATAAAGTAAAACTTTTTCTCATTGTAAATACTGATATTATGCAAATCTGTAGATATTTTTAAGCCATTATTCTACTTATAGATCAGAATGAAATTTATGTATAAAGAATAAAATTAAGTTTTATGCACCTACCCCCTAATAAAATACTATATAAAGCTCCAGTTTAAATTATTCTTTAGTACTGAATTGTGTTACTACATATAATAGTAGTAACACTAGTGTATGAAAGTGTAATTCTTTTTTTTTTGTTTTAAGCGCAATACATCTAAAGTGTATAATGTTTATTGTACCCTTCAAAATGTGAAATAATAAATATTTTAATTAAATTATTATATGTCGAACTACTACTAGCATGTGAAACAAAACAAAAAACAAGAGAAAAAAATACAATAAGTAAGTACCTATAACTGTTATATGACTGTAAGACTACAAGTAAGTAAGTAGTAAATACTAAATACTGGTACAAGTACAAGTACAAGTTGAAATAGGAATAAGTAAATAGGTATTATTATTTGACTTAATTAATGGCTTGACAAAGAAACAGACAATTGAACAGAGGTATTTTAATTAATATTTAGACAAATTGGACTGACTGACTAGAGAGAACAAAAGAATAAATTAATAAGTAAACTCGGGTTTAAAGCATATTATAGTAGTATGTATGTAGTATGTAAGTTATAGTAGGTATTTGAACATAAAGTTTAAAATAATCTCATAAAATTCTAATTTTGAAAATACATGTATGTATAGTAGGTACAATTATTTCTGTGGGTCCACACAAATCAATTCAAATCTACTTTCTATGTCTAAACATATAGGTAATATAGAAGTTCAAATAAGAAAAAACTTTTGGGTTTTTTTTTCGGGCTCAAATACATACTCTTGTATAGTATACCTATAGGTAGTACACACAGAGAAAGAAAATGTGAAATGTATAAATGATATTTTATAATAGTAATAATAAGTAAGTATGTAGTAATTGTGATTGAAAAGTGTAAACATTTATAACAATAGTAAGTAGTAGATTGTGCCTAGATAAGTATACCTAATTGTACTACTAGAATAAAGTGTTTGGTAAATAGATTCTTTCAGCATTTTAGGTTTTCAAATGAAAAAATAATTCTAATAAATAATAGTAAAATTATAGTCTAGTACTGATAGAATAGAACATGTAGTAGTAGATAGAGTTGAAGCATAAATGCCTATTAGTAAGTATATATAATATAAAGTACTACCTACTTGCTAACTTGATTGTGAAAACTAATATTCAATTTTTGGGTATAAATTATAATAGATTAGGTAAATAGATAGATAATAGAGAACATAATTATAGTAGAATCTAAAGAGTAATAGTAACTACTAGTACCTATAATATATAATAATAATAAGTAGTTTAAATTTTAAAAGGAACTTGATGTGAGACACGAGACGTTGAAATTGAAATATTCATAATTAAAAGTAAGTTGTATTTAATTTAATTTAATAGTATATTATAGTATTAAGTTTTGATAGTAGCAGAAGTAGTAGTAGTAGTATAAGTAGTAGTAAGTAGCAGTTGGTTTTTTGGGTTGATTTTTATTTCTGCTCTCGCGACTTCAGCGGTTTAACCATAGTTTGGATCCGTGGGTTTATTGCTACACGAAATTAATTATTTCACACGAAATCAGCCAAAAATCAAATAATAACTTATTAATACTAGAACTATGTATAATGTGCTAAGTAAATGGATCTTTATTCTAACCCTGGATCTATAGTTAAATAGTTAAATGTATTCTAAAATTTTTGCATAATTTCAAACCTAAAATAGCCCCAGTTCCACCTATCAAAATATCCTCATAATTGTTTCTATTTTTGACAACTTAATCTCAAAAGTGTTTGATTTATCGCGTTCTAAAATAAATACCTATCTACGCTAACCTACCTATATTTTAGAAATATGCTAGTATATGCTAATATGCTAAACATTTAGCTTAATTAAAAAGTCTACCTAATAGTTTAGCTATAATTAACTAAACTATTAATTAATTAGAGTTCAATTTATTATTAAATACTGCTCTTTGATGGTAATTTGTGCTATTTTCTCTTGTAATTAAATTTTTAACTAGTTTAAATTTAAATTAAAGTTCAAAATTTTCAAAGTAATTGGAATTGAAACGTACTAATATTTAGCATATATGATTCAACAGTTTAAATCTATTTAATTGGCAATTTGCTAATCTAAAACTGTTGAATTAATTGCTTGATGAAAGTTGTTAGGAATTGATGATGTGACTATTAGTGCATTAACGTTTATTTTAAGTGAAAATTTATGGCAAAATGCCCTTTTTCAAAAGATTAAATTACAATCAGATTGAAATTTTCTGAGAAAAATCAGAATTATAAGCTTGATTTTGATTCCTTTGATTTTGAAAAGCTGCAGTTCTCGTAGCTTAGGGCATAGGGTACTATCTAGACTGATTCCTAATAGGTGATTTCATTTTATTATCAATTTCAATTTAATTTTAAAATTCAGAAATAATTACAAAGACAATTCAAAAGCCCGCATTTTATTGCAGTTCAAAAATTCTAATAAACTTGTCAAAAGCTGATAATCAGCTTTCAATTTTAATACTTGGAATTGTAAAATTTTGAAATTGAGCATTGCTTTTAAAGTATCTAGGTTATTTAAATTTACATAGCTTAGTCTAAAGTTTATAAAGTATAAATCTAATTATTATGAAAATGTAAATATTTATATGTATATGTACAGATTATTATAGGATGCTAGTTGATTGGTCTTTTATATTAATTTTAAATCTTTTATTAAAATTATCCATCAAACGGATTTCATGATAGCTAATTTACTACTAATGGAACCTAATTAGAGAATCTTAAAAGGTCTTACTAATTAGAGCATATGTTTGACCCAATTATTTTATTAGTTTTAAATTTTCTCCAGTTAAGTATATAAGTATTTAATTAAAAATCTCTTAAAAAAATAGAATTTATCTTAAAAGCGAATTCTCAAATGGGAATTGCACAAAGAAATATTTCATAAGTTTCTCTATACTTGTATATATAAACTGCTGAAAAGTTTTTTGCCTTATAAATCATTGTATATTTGACACATTGACTAGATTGATTTTCCTTTCTCAAGGATTCTTTACACTAAGAATACGAAATAATTTTAATTAGTTTCTGTGCTCTTGTGAACGATTTGGGTCTGAAAGAATTGAGTAATTGTGCGTAACATTATCTAACAATTCCCTAATAACTAATCTTTTCTATTCTATATTGACAATTTGATATTGTATCTAATTCTAAGTTCTAATTAAATGTATTATTATTCGCTCTTTTAAAGTAAATCATACCTACCTAATAATAGTATTAACATATTAAAATATCCCTAAAATGATGTACCCTACCTACCCTATCCTACGACTACTAACGCCTACCTTTAGATAATTTAAAATAAAAGAACAGAATTACTAGGTAGTAAAAATTGATTTCTCTAATATGAATTAGATTATTATTTATGAGATTCATTCACCTTATCTACTTACTAGGAACCTAATAAATGGGGAATTTACTTACACATATCTGTATTATTAATCTACTCTTAATGGATAATTTAAGTCTATTTCTAAAAAGTCTATTTGAATTTGACTTATGTCCTTAAAATTAGAATTAGATTAGCACTTGAAGGCAAAAAAAACTCATCTACTTAAATAGGTAGGTAGTAGTACTTATTCAAAGGTCAAGCTTTCTTCTACTACATAGCTTTGATTAGAAGCTTTTTTCAAATATCAAATCATAAAAATGTTTTTTAACTAGCCTATATGTATAGTACATCAGCAGTAGTAGAAAGTATTCGAGGGACGTGATTTTAAAGGGTTTTTTTAAGATAAAAAGCCTTTCTGTATTCGCTACTAGAATAAGTAAGTTCGTGATGTGTGATGTATGATCACATTTACAGAAATTTCTTATAAGATTAGTCGACTCGGTTCATTTCTTTCTCATCTGATGAGGGATCAAAAAGGTGTAAAAAAAATTGGATTTTTACGTACCTTACAGACTCGGTGTTTCCCAAATGCTCTCCAACATCCATGCTGAGGCAACCAGCACCACCTCCAAATCCATAGCTAAAATCCGGGTAATAATAAAATCAGTTTTTAACACTGGTCACTAAATCAAACAATTTTTTTTGTCACATTTTAATAAGAAATTACCCTTTGGGCCCGAATTTTCTGGCATGGCACACTTTGCAAAAGAGCTCTCCTTCGTGCTCAGAGCAATTTGTTGAGTCCAAGAATTTGTTGCAGAGTTCTTCAAAGCAATTTAAATCAATATTATAAAAAAAATTCAAGTATCTAGGCTGTTATTTCTAATAAAAGCCATTAATTTAACTTTTATCATTCTTAAACTGATATTAATGTGTATTTGTAATATGGTATATAATGGGTATAGGTATTTTTGTACGACTTGTACATATATTATGCAAGTTTAGAATAGTCTTGAAAAGACTATTTTGTAAAAATTTGGTAGATACTCGTATTAGAGAGTTTATATCTGGGGATTTAATAAACATCTGATAATGATATGAGAAAGTAGCTACATAGGCAGTAAAAAAATTAAAAACTTTTTCTTTTGAACCATTTCTAATCTAAATATATTTGTAAAATTATATTTAGATTTCTTGATTTCTTACCGCATTTGAAGCAGGTCTTGTGCCATTTTTTACCACCAGCGAGTCTCTCCTCTGCAGCATACACGGACTTTCCACATTTTGGGCATTTTGGATTATCTGGAGGTTTGAAAGGCATGTTTAACCGCTGAAAAAATTCAAAATTACAGTCATATTAAACATTGTAGTACATAGTAAAGTGCCAACCAGTTTTAATATATCAATTAACTTGGTCATGTTCATGTTCCCTTGCTAATTTGTGAGATGATCATTAAAAAGTCTCTTGTAAAATGAAATATTTTGCAAAATTCTTGCATTCTCCACCAAGCTATTTTTATTTTTTATGATACTAGATGCATTCTAATTCCTTCCATTTTACACACCAGTCAGTCGTATAAATATGTAAGGAATAGATGATACTTAAATTAAAGATATGTATATATTTAGATTAAGATTGTGATGCATGTACATATGTCAACTTCAGCTGAGCCGAAATGAGGATTTTTTTATGTCTGCAGTCTGCAATTGAAGACTCGGGTAAGAGGAAAAAAAAGAGGAAAAAACAAGAGTCAAGAGCTCCATTAGACTGGGATAAATTTAATATTACTACATTTGATTCTATTGGAGCTTCAAACAAATATTCACCTCTATATCTATAACTATATTCTACAGATTTAATATATTCTGTAGTCTGTAGCAGGCCTTTAGTAAATACTTACCTAATATATATCTCAGAGGATCGGTGAGAAATAAGAAATACGAAATATATACCGGGTAGAAGTTGAAGTCGAAAGAGAGAGAAAAAAAAATAAGTAAGAAAAAGCGATGGAGGCGGTCGGAGATTTAATATCGTATTGCGTAACACCATATAAGGATGGGGAGAAATCTGTGCCAAATCTCGTGTCTAAAATTAAAGTGTGTGAATCATGCAGGTGCAGACTATACGGTTTGACACCAAAATACACTACAAAACTAGCCTAAAAATTTCAAAAAATTGACCAAATTTTAAAATCTTATCATCTTGTAGGAGAAAAATTAGATTAGCATTGAATTGTGTGGATAAGGATTTTCACAAGAAATTCAAAATTTTTTTTGAGGGTTTCTTCAGGACCAAGGCCGCCTTGCTAGAGTATACATGTACATACATAAGTATACAGTCATTGGGGTATTTAAATAAATATGAGTAAGGCTATGATATGTGGTGGTGTATTTAAGGGGTTATTTTAAATTTAAGGTGGCCATTTGCCTTTAACTTTTAAATACCCCCATGCCGGTTTTTTTATTCTTGTCTACTATTTTTTTTACAATCTTCAACTCCCACTTTTACAAATATAGGTTGGCTTATCAGTAATTTTAAATGCTTTAGATTCCTGAAAAGATGCTAGAAATAAAACCGGCAAAATACCTAGGTATGAAATCAACTTTTACCTGCCAAACCAAACCAAGTAAAAAGTCATTTTCCTGTGCAATACTGATATGTCGATTTTTATTTCAAATTGTTTTCTTCTTATAATGTTCAGTAAATAAAAAAATTGAACTTTATCAGAGCAGAATAAGATTTTTTATCATAAAATTAATCATACATTTTGAAAACTATTATGAATGTACATGATTTTCATATTTATATGGCTTTTTTTGGAGAAAAAAATTAGCTCTTAGGCTGACTAGTTTATCCATATTCTTCTATACATATAGTAGAAAATATAACTTTTTCGGCGGTTACGATCGTATTTAATTGAGAAAATTTCAGAGAATTTATTATTAAAATCTTCTTGAGTTACGAAATACTGATATTTCTGAATGGATTAAAGGCTAGACGAATATTATGCTTTTCTTTTCATACAACTTTTATACTAGTACCTAGTAATATACTCATCTTCATCTTCAGCTTCAGTACCCTACTAGTATTATTACAATTTCCTTATTAATTAATCCTGAGATGATTTTTCTCGGGATTTTACTCAGAAATGAGAATTCTGTATAAATTTCAGAATTTATGGCCAAATTGAGACTGACAAAGAAGCAGTATAAGTACCAGTAGGTAATCGTAATCGTAGAAAGAGAGTTAAAATTAGATATGCAAAATTTAGGAAACCTTGATCTTACAATGTAATTTAATTTAAGTGTAAGTACCTATAGCCTACTAGTAGAAGAATACATGATCACTGATCACATCCCATTAAATTTAACTGCTTAAATTATTATTCAATAAAGATTAAAATCTCTCAAAGTCTAGATGTATTAAGATAGGAAACTTTTAAATTGAACTTGAAAGACGATAATGCAAGTCTAGCCTCTAGCCATTTAAGAAATACAAGACTTTTTTTATATCATATTTCAAATTAGCTAGGTTCAAAATTTTCTTTGAAATTTTGAACTTTTCATTAATTTTTAATATAATTTCTGTAAGTATCTGCATATTTAAATATATATACCTAGTATTATGCATCTTAAGCCCTTATGAATTCAAAATTTTAGTACTTTATGCATTTATGGAATATTCTTTAATTATTTCAGCATAAGACTACTTAATTATTTTAAGGTTCAGAGGATTACGAGCAAGGCTAACTATCTAATGCCTTCAAGTTATTTTGTTTTCTACCTAAAATTCAACTACCTTGCAGTTCTTAGCTATATTTATTACTTATATCATTTAGGAAAGAAGATTCCAAGAATTTGATACTTTTCTCAAAGTTGAGTGTTTACTACTCTAGAAATTTTATTTTGCTTATGGCCACTATTTAATTAGATATTTCATAGGCCCAATTATACTTTCAAAAACTAGCTGTTTAGATACTTTAAAATACTTGATTTGCAAAACTTGCATAACTGACTACCTGCTAGGCTTATAATTAAAATTATGTTATTGTTAATCATAAGTAAATATAAGGACTTATCAATTACCTTGTTATAATAGAAAATCCAATAAAATCAAAAATTAAATTAAACTTTTTAACAAAAATGGCAAAACTGGCACACTAGTCAAGAAGGTGGAGGTGACTGGGACTGGAATATTTAATGCAAACTGTCTTAGCATTAGTTAGACTCAGATAGAGATGAAGTTTTGTTAAAAATTTTGCACACGACACCCCAAAAAAATTTAAAAGTATATTTAAATTCGTATACATAGGTACCTACTACATATAGTAGAATATTTGTTCAAAAACCAACCCACGTTAAAATATGCAAAAAACCATCATGTTCTGACAAGTAAAGATATCCCTGACTGATAAAAACTCTATTTTTTTCTTATTTTTAATAACTCTAAAAAATTTGTCAGTTTTGATAAACTAGATATTTATGAGAGTTTCTATTGAATTCATTTTACTTCAATAGGTATAGGGTACTTAAAATTACTACCCTACCCTTGGAAATAGTTTTCCCAAATATAGGTAGGTAATGGATACCTACATATTTCCATATAAATATAAATATAAATTATTTTAGTTTTAGATAGATATCTTTTTACGGTTTAGCAAGGATTAATAATTTTAAGATACCTACCTAATTGTAAGTAAAATATTTTGTTTTTAAAAGTTTATTTGCTTGTGAGGATTTTTACACAGGTCGAAAAACCAAACCATCCCGTTGCTTTTTCAGTTTTTCTTCGACAGCCCCCGACGATTTCTAATGCACCTCCTAATTACACAATCTATTTGTATATTTTTACACAGTTGTGCACTTTGCTTCTTATTACATACATACATAAATGTATGTATAATGTGTAGGGTATGCAAAATGCTATAGTATTAAAAATCCCTTTAATTTTTTTTAGTTATAGGTACATGATTATGATTACTACCACTACCCAGCAAATCAGGTTGACGGTAAAAAACCGAACGAATTACAGAATATTATCTAGATTTCGTGTCTCTATCTGCATTATTGTTAAAACTGATTTTATTCAATAAATACCTAAGTACATATCTATTATGACGGTAAATTAAGTAAGTACATTATAGTACATTCTTGTCATTACGAAGTACGATTATGATTAGCAAATACATATAATTGATGTGCTGATATAGTGTAAATGTTTTAAATTTTTTAAAAACTCTAATGGAAAATTTTAAAGTTGATTTAAAATTTAATAAGAAGTAACTACCTACTTCTCGTCTCATACAAAATAAAAAAAGAAAAAACATTTTGAGATAAATCAGTATGAAATTTTACAAAAAAAAACTTCAAAAATGTTTGGATAGGAGAAAATCTCTTGTGTTCAGGGGCACGTTAACTTTAGCCATAATATATACATTTGCGACTTTAAAAAATAAATACATAGGTAGAGTATTTCAAAGTTGCATAAAGCCCTGAAACTATGATTATGCATTTCTACTATAGGTATAGGTTGTATTTCTTTTTTACAATTCAACTTATAAGAGAATATAAAATAATGTTATTTTATCTGAAGATGGTATACTGTTCTTTAGTACAAGTATATAAATATCTCGACTGATCTTGCATTTAACATTTACTTCCTTATGATCCCCGAAATCTCCCATAAACATAAGAGACCAAAAAGTTTCTCGGATCGAGTCGAAAAGTAAATCCACAAAGTTTAATAATAGAATTAAATTTAAGTAAGTACTATGTACAACTACTATCAGTATTAGTAGTAGTAGATGCATTCTCAGTCAAATAACACTTGGTCTTGGTTTAGAGTATACCTATTAGGCTTAAAGAAATTCCTTTCTATCCCAAATCCGAAAATCCAAATTTATTTTACGAGCCAAGGTACGAATATACGAGTTATTAAAGTTTAAGTCTAAAATATTCTCAACTCATCCCATCTTAAGATTAGATTAGTAAATTAGAAACCATTTGGCTCAAATTTTTTGATCGTATTCTGAAAAATAGCTTTATATAAAATATGTGAATACCAAAATCATTTTGTAATCTTTTACTAATACTATTATTAGGTGTTACAATAGATTTAAATTATATAGATATTTTAACTTTTAAAATTAATATTTTTTACACACTTTTCTTGAAGTTGGTCACAAAATTTTGATATTCTTTTTTGATATTTCTCAATCTCATATTCATCACAGCACTTACTTACCTATATACTGATAGATACCGAGAGTAATAGGTAGGGTACTATTATTATATACATACAATAATGTAACAGTACTTACGAGTATGAAGAAATTTTGATAAGAATGATAAACCCAATTTTCGAGTAATTTTATTGGCAATATAATAATAGTCAAGATGCGAAAAGATATCTAATTCTAAGATTAGAATATTTATTAATCCAGAAAAATAATTAGTTTAAAAATCTGAACCTCCACAATAATTACAACATATCTCGAATAACTTGATTAGGTACCTACTTAAAGTACTGATATGATTATGGTTGATAAAATGATTCAAGAATGAGCTGCAGAAATGTGACAAAATTTCTTTTAATAAATAATTCTAATTCTGTTTTTGAAAAGATTGAAAAGATTAAGAATATCATTCGTTATATAATTAAAGTTTATTTTTTCTATTTTTTTATAGATAACAATATAGATTTTTCAAAAATTATAAATCTATAGAGCTCGTCAAGTCAAATTCACCAAATTTACGCATTTACTCAAACTACTGACATATCGAACTTTTAGGAATTAACACCATATATTTAAGAGCCTTAATTAGCCTTAAAAAATAAAAAACTAGCTACCTAGTAATAATTTAGGTTTTTTCTCGTCAAAAAGAAACTAGAACAATAAGGCATAGGTATATAGCACAATTTACCTTGTTAAGATTCAAGGAGGTTGACTGACCACCAAGAAGTTAGGACCAAATATTTTTAAAGTTAGGACAGAATCTTTGTCTACCTACAGTATATATATTTTTTGTCAGTCTAGTAGAATAGTTTAGTAGGAAAGTGCTTGAACAGACAGGCAGACAGACAAATTAAATTTTGTATACTCTATACTTATAGGAGAGGGTACTCTATGCTTATTGATTATGGACCTTACGATACACATTTGTTAAGGATCTAAAGTCTAAAGAGCAAATAAAAAATGTAAAAGAAATGCTTATTATTGCATTTACTGTGAGAAAGGTCTGGTTGATGGCATTTGGCATAATAATGGCTTAATATGATAAATTGCATTTGATGTGAACAAATACAATCTAGTACTTTACTTGTACCATGCTGTTAGTATCCTATAAATTCCTACGTGGATACCCACCAATATACTAGTTGTACATGAAAAAGGGAAATAATTTACCCGACTCTAGACTAGACACTCCCGACAACTCAAAATACACATTTAGATAGAATTGTTTGATATGATATGATATGAATTGAGTCTGATTCTCAAGATACAAGGCTCTGAATTGTACTAGTACCTACATTATGAAGCTAATCTTTTGGCCTTTCTTTTGAACTCAAAAACTTATTAACAAAATTCATAAGAGAGCAAAATTGTAGGATTTTTGATGACTTGCCCGGTTCTGTAATATCTACACGTGTGGTCTCCATATTACTCTTCCTTCATAAATACGTATTGCCTACCTACCTACATACCTATATTTTCTACTTTAGTTTACTAGTACAAACGTCGCATTAGCTCGCTTCAAATATTTCAATCGTTAATTAAATCTCATCTCTTAATTCTAATAAAATCCCATATATTTCATACCATTTCTAATTTTAATTCTATAATAATCTAGTCTAGTATCTATATTATAAATATGCGAGTAAACAGATAAAACTTGAGTTTAAAATTGAAATTAGCAAGCATGATAATGGTTTTAAAAGTGTTTTGATTTCATCAATGTAACATTTATTATATTCAATAATTTATTTGAATAATCGTCAAATAGAAAGTTTATTATATTTATATTCTAAAGCTAATTTTGATTAAAATAGGGTACGATTTTTGCAAAAATTCTTACTAAAAAAAGAGAGCTCATAAATGTTTAACTCAACTTTAAAATTTTAAACATTTTAGCTCACTTATTACTTTCCTCTCATTTATAGCACTTGGTGAGTGTTGAATTAAGAGAAAGAGACCATCTTACAGTCTCGAAATAAGCACAAATATGTACAAGCATTAAAACTCTGCATCTACTGTACGGACAGATTATATATTGAGAAAAGTAAAAAAATATATACCTACCTACATTCATAGGATAAGTTATAAGATTCATAAACCAAAAGATATAAAAAGGAATTTGGGTGAACTCATCGCCCACACACACACTGTACAGCAGACACTGCTCTGAAAGTTTTAAAGCAAATTCTCACCAAGCCAAGTCAAAGTAAGAAAAAGTAAAAAATCCTTTCAACAACGATAATACTCTAAAAATCTAAGAATTAATTCGCCTCACTTCCCCATTTTCCCAATATATCTAAATGGTTCCTATCTACCTATGTACTACCTATATATGTATGGTACCTATTGATCTATGTAGGTAAGTAAATTTTAGGTAGGTACTATACTGTGTCTGTAGTAGTAGTAAATTCCTAATTATTACTTTACGTATTAATGGTAGGAACAACTCCTATGTACTGTGTAGTTGTGTAGATTGAGAAATATTATTGAGTTCCTAAACTGATGGCAAGTCAAATTCATATTTGACAACGCATAAATAAAATCCGAGACATTTCGACTCCTTACTCAGAGAATGCGATTCGACTGTCTCAAATTCGGATTTCGAAAGCAAAATGGAGTTGTGTGAGTTTTTAAATATTCGTAGTTTTTTATCCTTGATGCTCAATTAGGACATGAGTAGAATTTCAAAAATGTTGAATCATCGATATTTTCGGATTGCAATGTTGTTTTTTGAATAATGGTAATAAGTTAATTGTGGTTAAACCTTTCCAATTCCAAGTTTTCGGTTTGAAAATTGATTATATAATTGTCTACTACAAGTACTAGCGTACCTACTATGGTACAAGTACTGAAATAGTTAAGAAAGAATGCGATTTCAATTGGCACCATGTCCAGTTGTCCCACCCACCAAATATCCGCCAAATACCACACTCATGTCCCGAAACAACTTAAATCTCAAATAAAATATGAACATTACCATTACTATTGT
Source organism: Nanhermannia cf. coronata Gr-Ori-00579 (assembly GCA_034699045.1). NCBI lineage: Eukaryota > Metazoa > Arthropoda > Arachnida > Sarcoptiformes > Nanhermanniidae > Nanhermannia > Nanhermannia cf. coronata Gr-Ori-00579. The sequence goes on along the minus strand of JAQIXA010000228.1, from coordinate 4,995 downwards.
ACTTATTACCTAGATTAGATCTTTACTGGTACTTTCACATGTATATCTTCGAATCGAAATTAAAATATTTCAAAATCTTTTAAATCTACCTACTATTTTCTGTAGGCAGACTTAATTTTTATCTAAAAAGTAAATGACTGATTGATTAATTTATCGAAATAATAGATAAATAAATATTTGAAATAAGTATATGAAGCATAAAATGTAAAGTACCATTTTGAAAAATTTTCATGACTCTGTATAGTCAAGATGAAATTCAAGAGATTCTTTATTTCGAGAAAATCCTTCCTGTGCTAGTACTATTGTAATAATAGTACGAATATTCAATACCTACATGTAGTAATATCAGTAGTATATAACATAGAAAAATCAGTTTACTCGCCAAATGACTTTTCTCATTTTGAAATTGTAAATTGAGTCATCACCCCCAAATATGCACTAGAATCTCAGTTGGACTAGACTTGTAAAAAGTACTTTATATACATATACTACAGATACTACTACTATTTGTAGAATAGAAAAAGAAAAATTGCAATCATACCTTCATTTAAAATTCTCATGTATAATCTGAGAATTTAAGATCATGATTTAAATTACCTCAATTTGCTGAACTCGAAACAAGGCTGAAGGCAAAAGCAAAAGGAAAAAAAATCACCAAGATTTCCTATTGTGTCATTTCTAAAAGAGCTCACTTATCGTATATTCTGGTATATTAATTTTAGTAGGTACTACTTTTAGTCTTTGCAAAAATAAATAGGTACTTTTGCATATCGGCCTCATTTAACCGGTTGACTTCTACCCGACCTATTAATAGCTCTCGTACTCGCATTCATATATACCAATTGCATATGGATATCCAACTTAATAAACATATATTTATGACGGTTATAGAGGCACTTTTAAATATAAAATATATAATTTTACATACTTTACTAATCCTGTATCTAGAAGACAAGCAAACATTCAATAAAATTGCAAAATAAAATAAAAATTTCTAGTAATATTATAGGACTACAGATTACTTAACATACCTAAAATAAAACTGCTAGCTATATTATATTTGAAATGCATCCCTATGAGCACAAATGGATTCAATGGAAAGTAATTTTATAAAAAATATCATACCTATTAATAATAATTTATATCATTAGATTTAAAAAATGGCAAATCGCAATTGATTTAAGAATTAAAAATTTTTTGAGTGAGTATGAACAGTTGCTTTGTAAGTTTCAGGAATTGAATTAAATCAATGCTTTCCCCATGTTTTAAGCGTTTTTCTCCAAGTGTTGGCGAAATCCTTAGAAAAATAATAATAATAATAATCGTTCCCGAGTTGAGATTTTTTAAGTAGGTAGAAATGAAGTTGAAGTTTTTTGTCAAAAGTCCAAAAGATTCAAAGAGTCAAAAGGGTGGGTGCCTTTTGGCGGACGTTAGCACAAATGATTAATAATAATTTAAGTCTATTTTCAACTTCCAACTTGCAAAATCCATACATTTACACTTGTAATACAACAGTATCTCACTATCTACTACCTACCTAAATACAAAACTACTACCTCCTACTACTACGTGATGTCTACTGTATATAGGAATTTACTACAAATGATACTTGCGAGAATGTACATACATGTACAGAAGTAAATGCACATACATTTACTTGTAATTATAGCTGTTGTAATATGTATAAATGTAAAGTACAAGTAATCTTGATTTCAGACCCCGAGCCTACTTACATAATATCCTTTAGTGTAATTTTATAGATGAAAATGCAAAAAAAATGATATTTATAGTTTTGATTAGATTAGACCGATTGATTTAAAACTACTCGAGACGTTTTGGAACCTTTGAATTATTTTGTACACTTTCTAGTACACTTTCTACTAGCACTTTATAAAAAATTTGATTTTGCAGAGATTTTCTGATTTAATTTGAGACAAAATTAAATCGTATCGCTCTTTAGGTAAAATTTTTTTTATTTCATTTTCAGTTTAAAAATCATAAAAAAAGTTTTGGTCGTAAAAAAGGTCGAGGCTTTGTCAAGTTGCCAAAAATCTATAAATGTTATGAAGCTTATTTTTTCTTGTATCCAATCACCTTTTTAAATATCTCTGAATACTTGCATATGTACCTACTATGTATGTGTATGTGTTCCAGATTATCTAGTATATGATAATAAAATATATAAACTAGATTTATACTTCAAATTCATACTAGTAAGTATTAGAGACTTGTAAGTAACCAGATGCATGGAAAGATTATTAACTTACTGATTTGATGATATATTTATTTACATCTGCCTTTTCTTTTCTTGACAAAAATTTTATCAGTGAACTAAATCAAAATATTTTATAAACTTTATAAAGTAGATATGATATTATTTTATATACCATAAAAATATCTTATCATACAATAAGATATACTACCGGATTCGGATGAATCGAACAAACTTCTAAAGTTTTTATTTAATTTTATTCAACAAGGGCTAAAATGATCGTAGATTTCACGTGTTGAAAATAGTCATCTTCGTTTTTTGAAATTAAAAAAAAAATTTAATTTGGTGCCCAAAATTTGTGAAATCCAAAATCTCATGTAAACGAAAAAAGTCATTCAATAGCTCAAAATTCAAAATGACCGCTTTATTAAGAAGATTAAATATGTATTTTAGGTCATATGGGCCAACTGACATCGTTTGGTAGATTTAAGTAAATAAGTGAGTGAAGGGATAGAAAAAATTAGTTGACCACGGTGACGATTTGGTCTATTGGACAATGGTCAATTTTGATAAAATAAGTTATCAAAAAAAAATCAAAATAATAAGCTGTTTCAAAGCCATGCCAAGGAGAATGAGATAAAGTGAGTGAGTTCAGGTATTTGAATAATAAGTTGACCATTGGGTGCCACTATGACGATGATAGGGTACCACATAGGCAACTGGTCTTCATATATAATCAATTGGGCATGGTAATATTTTACCACATTTTCAAGTCAACTATGGGGTTATGTATTGGTTACTATTGGCCACGGAGACAACTGGTCACGATGATACTTGGCCACATTGACAATTGGCCACGGCGAGAACTATGACACTTGATTACTATGAGACTTGGTCAAGATGATCACGGATACAGGCGATGGCTTACGGGTTACCTAATGATCAATTTTGATCAAATATTCAATAATTTAATAGAAAATCTTACACAAGGAATGAGTCCATTTAATTCGAAATCTTTAAAAAAATAATTATCCAAATAAATTACCTATTTTAAACCCGGTGTAGCCGGGTACCTATTCTAGTAATAATATAAAATAAAATGAAATATCTAACAAAATACGAGTATTCACGGAAGCCAAAATTTTAAAATTAAAATTTTGGCTAAATTTTGGCTAAACGATTGTCTAAATAGACAATCGTTTTTGAAAATTTTATCTTAAAACCAGACCATAAAAATTATAACAATTTTGAGATTTTATTCTAAATGCTTTCGAAACTATATACTGTATAATACGAGTATACCTAAAGATTTTTAAAAATTAATATTAAGTAGATTAAGTAGTATTAAAAACTAAATTTGATCTAATTTCTAGCACATTACTCGTAGATATAAATTTTATTGATTTATTCTACATTCTGACTTTGATTTAACCTTCATATTTGTATTTTATGATATTTTAAAAATTTTGAGTAAAAATTTATTGTAGGTATGCCAGTTTTTATTTACCTATGTATTAAAAGTTTTCATTAGAATTTATGAAAAATTTGAAGAAGATTCGACTGATCCTGAGAGCAATATAAATATGGAGATTATGATAAACGGTAATTGGGTGATAGAAAGACAAATTTCAAAACCAAAAATATTATTTATTTCGATGCAAGTACGATCTGCACATTTATGTCATAGATTTGGTGTATATAGGTAGATAGATTTGAAATAAATTCAAACTCAAACAAATTTTTTTAGAAATTTTACTCATAAATTCATTTGATAAATTCTTAAACTTTTTTGGATTTTGCTTTAGGTACTGTATAGCCAGTACCAGATCAGTAACTTAAAACTTAGGAGAACTATAAAATAAGATATAAGATATAAAATACAGAATACAGAATAGGTAGAAATAAAAAATATTAAAAATTTTACTTAGGTACTTAAAATACCCTTAACTTATTTAAGATTATAAAATGTAAACCATTTGGAATGAATGTGTTATTAATTATTTAAGAAATTAAAACCAGCTTTTACCAATTAGATATTATTAGCTGCTTTCCAGTTTGTCAAAAGAGATTTAATTAGAATTTTTTCATCATTGCAAATGAATATGATATATTGGAGTGTCTTTTTTTAGAATTTCTTACCTACCTACTTGCATATTTTTAATCTTATCCTTTAATCATATTATAACTCGATAAAATTATAAGGATCATGAATAAGTGGTAAAAATAACTTTTTTTGTTCTAATTATGGAAATGATGAAATCTTTCTTATTTCTTGTACAAAATTTGAAACTGGTTCAAAATATCATCTTTGAACATTGATGGCAACTACTTGTAAACTAAAGTCAAGTTTTCCTTTAAATTCTGTTTTTAAATTGTAATCCAGATATTTATAAAAAAAAATTGAATAGTACCCTACTTAAAATCTGATTCGCATTGATTAGCTCCAAATAAAGTGACTGCTCCTACCTAGCTCTTATAGCATTGATGGTGAGTTACAAATTGAAACGATGAATTGGAATAAAAATTCCAGCTTTTTTTATTATTAGTATTTATTAAAAAATAATTAAATTAAGAAAATTAACACCCATTTTAAAATAACTCAAAATAGTTTTATTGAATGTTTTTACTAAAGTATATTTCTATATAAAGGATTTTTGAAAGGATTTTGTCGGCTATTTAATTATTAAATAAAAAAATAACTACAGACAGTGGCGGGCACAGACATTTTTTCCATTTAAGCTAAATTAACATATTGTTAAGGTCCAGGTCAAAGGTCATTTTTA